>PIJE02001811.1:72401-100470 GCA_002895965.2 Coryphaenoides rupestris
GTCGATGGACACCTCTCACCTTTGACCCCCCTCGCGGCCAGGCCTCCGGGCCCTCGTCAATGGGGGTTTGGGGTGGGGGGGGTCAGGGGTCGGGGGGGGAGTGTCTGTGCGGTGCAGACTGTGTGTCTGCAGGGGGCGTGTTTGTGTGTGTGGGGGGGGGTTGCCTCTGTAATGAAATCCCACCGCCCGTTCCCACAGAACCAGCCGCTCACGCTAACGCTAGTCATGCTAACCATAGCCCGGGCCTCAACTTCTGGCTTAACTATTTATGCGACAAAATGAAAGACGCACTCTCAACTTTAGCTACTTTTTACTGCTTACATTCTCAGTGACGTAGTTCTTTTTTTCAGAGCCGACAAAAGAAACTAGGTAATAAGTAAATAATAAACTACAATTCCCAGAGCTCCCAAACCTCAATAGACCCAACCAATTGAACGGGTCGCAGGGCCCCCGGGTTAATGGGGTTAGGGGGTAGAACAGTATTCCCTTTGACACTGTAATGACTCTCTCAGAGGAAAATGCAATCAAAACCAAATCAGGACGAATATAAATCACTGCAAAGAGAACCCAAAGACCAAAAAGCCCACCACCCGGGTTCATTAATAGATCCTCTCTCTCTAATTGCATTACAAATGCTAGACTATTCTATACTGTGTGTATCCATCTACAGTAACACAACCAAACAGATCAACCTCCATAGACATTGTTGTTTTGTTGTCGTCGTCATGGCGACATGAAGGTGTTGTATACATGAAGGCCTCTGACTGCATGCTAACTCACTGTCTCCGTCTTCCTCTCTTCTCCTTCCTCCTCCTCTTCCTCCTCCAGAGCTGCGGGACTTTGAGCCCGACGCCCAGCAAGACATCGAGGTGGACGAGGGCAACACGGCCGTCATCCAGTGCCACCTGCCTGAGAGCCAGCCCAAGGCCCTGGTCCGCTACAGTGTCAAGCAGGAGTGGCTGGAGACTTCCAAAGGTACGCTGCACTGTGTGTGTGTGTGTGTGCGTGTGTGTGTGTGTGTGTGTGTGTGCATGTGTGCGCATGTGTGTATGGATGTCTGGACAGCAGGAGGCCTCATGCAGAGCAATGAAGGGTTCTGTTGTTTGGTGAATGGTCTCTGTCACTCTCTCTCTCTCTGTCTGTCAATCTCTCTCTCTTGCGCTCTCTCTTCCCCCTCTTTCTCTCTTTCTTTCTCCCATTCTTTCTCTATCTCCCCCTTTCTCCCCCCCCCTCTCTCTTCGCCCCCCTTCTCATGCGCACTCTCTCTCACCCTTTCCCTCACAGTATCCCCTTTCTGCCCCCCTCCTCCCCCCACCCCTCCCCCCTCTCTATCACTCGCTCTCCCCTTTTCTTTATCTCTTGCTCTCGCCCACTCCATCCTCTCTCTATATCTCTCTCTATATCTCTCTCTCTCTCCCCTATCTGTTTCTCCTGGAATGCTATAATCCCGCTATCAGCAGCATCGCAGAGAGAAGCCGTGATAAGGGTCTTATCTGGAGGTGGTGGGGGGATGTTGAAACACGGGAATACCCATGTTTATTTTGAAACCATTTATTTCCCGGGTTATCTGCCAAAATAAAAGCGTCAGCCATCTGTGGGCTAGTGGTGCTGCTGATTAAGCCTAGGGGCAGTAGGGGGTGGGGTGTGTGTGTGTGTGTGTGTGTGGTGTGTTGTGTGTGTGTGTGTGTGTGTGTGTGTGTGTGTGTGTGTGTGTGTGTGTGTGTGTGTGTGTGTGTGTGTGTGTGTGTGTGTGTGTGTGTGTGTGTGTGTGTGTGTGTGTGGTATTATCTACAGATCATCCGGGAGGAAAGGAAACCAGCGATTCTTGGTCAAACATCAGACTGCAACATGCCCACCACAACACCGGAGCCTCTAGTGATGAATGCCGTAGAGATAGCAAATTAGCAAATGCCATGAAGCTAATCATAATACACAACCACACAATCAGTCGTCTTGGTATGAAAATTATACCATTAAAAAAGAAAACTACTCCTGATGATGCGTGTCTCTTGTTGATGCGTGTCTCTTGTTTGTCTCAAATGATTTAATATATTTAGTATGTCTAACTAACTAGCGAAGTAAATTTAACTCTAATGTGGTTCCTCTGATTCTATTCCCTGTTTATACAGTCGTTTGTAGCTTGTATCTCTACCACAGTAGCTAATTCTTTGTTCTGTACATGAGAGCGTGTAGCATTTGCAACAAAGCTGATGGTTCTTGTGATGCCGTGTCCTCCAGGGAACTACCTCATCATGCCGTCGGGGAATCTGCAGATCGCTAACGCCACCGAGGACGACGAGGGGCCCTACAAGTGCGCCGCCTACAACCCCATCACCCAGGAGGTGAAGACCTCCGTGTCCGCCGACCGCCTGCGCATTCGCCGTGAGTAGAGCCTCCACCCTCATGCACCACCACCGACACCCGAGCCACCATGCACCACAAACATCACCATGCACCACCGACACCACCACCACCACTATGCACCACTATGCACCACTATGCACCACTATGCACCGCCATGCATCACCACCACCACCATGCATCACCACCACCATCCATCACCACCACCACCATGCATCACCACCACCACCATGCACCACCACCACCAGTGCACATCAATGCATCAATAATTAGGATCCAATGCTTTTATTTTTTTTGATGCTAATACTTTTGTAATACTTTTACTTTAGTCACATTTTCAATGCAGGACTTTTTTTTCTTGTAATACTTACTTGTAATAGAGTAATTCTACTAGTTTTAGACCTCTTGACTCTGAATTAAGTTAAGAACCTTAAACTTAAAGCACCTCTTGACCTGATCCCCCCCCCACCCCCAGGTGCCACCTCGGAGGCGGCCCGCATCACCTACCCTCCGGCCTCCCGTTCCATCATGGTGACGCGGGGCCAGCGGCTGGTGCTGGAGTGCGTGGCGAGCGGCAGCCCCCCGCCACTGGTCACCTGGGCCAAGGACGGCCAGGACCTGCGGCGTCACAACCACACGCGCCTGCTGCTCAGCAACCTGCTGATCGAGACGGCGGGCGAGGGAGACTCAGGCACCTACGTGTGCCGCGCCGACAACGGCGTGGGGGGCTCGCCGCGCACGGCCACCGTGCTCTACGATGTGCAGGTGTTCGGTGAGTTCTCGCGTGTGTGTGTGTGCGTGCGTGCGTGCGCGGTGTGTGTGTAAAGGTCAGTGGTGGGTGACAGCAGTCTGAATCCAGACTGCTGTCTTCCCTCCAACAGCTTCTCTAATTTAATATCGGGGCCCCCTTCACTGGGCCCCCATAACCACCAGAGACATGGCTTGACTGTGTTTAAGTGTGTGTGTGTGTGTGTGTGTGTGTGTTATCTACTGTATAAGTTTGTGTGTGTGGAGGTAAGAGGAAGCCTGCGTGTGTGTGTGTGTGTCTGCTTTTGCGTGTGTGTGTGTGGAAGTAGGTAGGTTGTGTGTGTGGGGACTGTCTCATTCTTTCTAAATCAGAATCATATTTATTGCAGAGTAAATATGCCCATATAAGGGATTTGTCTTTGTATATTGGTGGAAGAAGGAAGGAATACACAATACTACATTTTTCTGTACGGCCATTTAAAAAGTAAATATTATGTGTAAAATATTTGATACAAAAATATTTGAAATATAAAATATAGATTGTTATCACCTAGTACCGGCGATATTTAGTTCCTACGTTTTATTTGGCGTCAACTATGAGCCACACAAACAAAGGGTTTTTGTATTAGGTTGTGTTATTCATACTGCAGGCAGTTAGTGTTGATTTCCATGTTGTTTTAAAAGCTTATGAGGGATCTGCTTTGACAACAAGCCTTCCCCTGGAGACCGTCTCTGTTTCCAACAGAACCGCTGGGCCAAATCTTACATAACGTGTCAACTGTCGAATCAGTCCTCCGTAAATTAGGGGGCAGCATATCACCACGAACGCACCGCCCGCCTGGATATAGCTAATAACGTTTCTCAGCTTCAAGTCATCTGTTTGAGCCTGCAATATATTTTTCAGTGTACATTAAACGTTGTTGACAAGAGGTTGTGGTACAAATTAGTATTACCAGACAGTACACTACAGGCCATGTTTGACATAACGTCAAAACTACTATTTCTTCACATTCGGTTGATAATTATAGTTGTTTCATTTTTCAGTTTTAAACTAATAATCTTACACCCTTTAACTTAACTCGACAAACAAACATTTTTGCCGCCCCCCCCGTCCACATCGACAGCTTCCTCACTGAGTAATCAATTATTTCTTTGCCAATACACAACTAATAAGTTAATTTATATATCGCTTTTATCCAAAGCACTGTACAGTTGCCTCACATTCACACATTCATACACCAACGGCGGTGTCAACCATGTAAGGTAACAACACGCCAGGAGCAGTTCGGGTGGCGTCTTGCTCAGGGACACCTCGACACTTGGCTAGGCGGAGCCCGGGGATCGAACCAGAAACCTTCCTGTTGCCAGACAACCACTCTTACCTCCCGAGCGACTGCTGCTGTATTAAAGCAAAGCAAACCCCCCAAAAACCAGCGCTAGACCCCAGTCTGGCGGCTCAGGGAGCAAACAGGGCTGTGAGTGTGTGCTGCCACTGGGGCGTGATCGCCGTCAAGACAGGGGAGGGGAGGTGGCTTTCTGAGGTTTACAGAACGGGTGCTCTGGTCTCTCTCCACCTGCCCCCGGCCTCTCTCCGCCCGCCCCCCCTGCCGGTCTCTCTCCGCCCGGGCTCCCCGCGGTATCTCTCTGGTAGGGCCCCCACCGGTCTCTCTCGGGCCGGGCCCCCCACCGGTCTCTTTCTGCCTGGGCCCCCTCCACCCAGGCCCCCCGGTCTCTCTCCGCCCATGCCCCCCCCTCCCCCCCCCGGCTTGATTGAGTGTGCCTCAGTTATAGACGACTGTTTTCACAGTGATTTTGTGTGTTTGTGTTTGTGAGTGTGTAAGTGTCTGTGTGAGAGCCAGTGTTCACCATCACCACCCACCCCCCCCGCAAAACTCACATGCTGCAAGAGGGAGAAAACGAGAGAGGGAGCGAGGGAGGAGAGAGAGAGGGTGAAGGAGGGAGAGAGAAAAAAAGGGAGGGAGCGAGAGAGAGAGAAGAAGAGGGGAGGGGCACTGTGTGTGTGTGTGTGTGTGTGTGTGTGTGTTGTGGGCTTGTTCTTGCTCCAGCTGGTCTTAATTAGAACCAGAGTGCTTTAATGAGCTCTGTCTCTCCCTGATTCACAAGCAGCCAACCATCAACTGGCGAGCCCAGCCTTGCCCGCCCCCCCTCCACACCCCTGCCCCATACGCATGTGTTCAACCTCAATATTTTTTTTTGCCACACATGCAAGCCGTGCGCGCACACACACTCACACACACTGTGCCTACATTTGCAAAATGGGAGTCGTGGATTCGTACACCACCACTCCCAACGTGCGCTCAATATGTTTCGCTTGGAGACATGCCCCTTCTCCTCCCTCCCTCCCCTCCTCCTCCTAGACTGCCTTTCCAACACCACATGTGCAGGATTGAAAATGGTTACAATCCAAGCACATACGCACACAACAGCGCGCCAGCGCACAATCCCAACCGGTTTGGTATATGCATTGCACAACACCTACTTTGGTTACTACCTACACTAACCCAGTCCCTCTCTCTCCCCCCCCTCTCTCTGCACTCTGTCCCCCTCTCTCCCCTCTTCCCCTTCTCTCTGCCTCTCTCCCCTCTTCTCCCTCTCTCTCTCCTTCCCTCTGCCTCTCTCTCCCTTGCTCTCTGCCCTCGTCCCTCTCCCCTCTCTCTCTCCCCTTCTCTCTGCCTCTCCCCCCTCTCTATCTGCACTCTCCCTCTCTCTCCCTCTCGCTCCCTCTCTTCTCTGCCCTCTCTCTGCCTTCTCTCCTCCCCCGTCTCTCTGCCAACTCTCCCTCTCCCTCCCCCCCTCTCCCTCTCTCTCTCTCCCCCCCACCCCTCCCCCTCCTACAGAGCCCCCCCAGGTGACGGTGGTGCTGCAGCCTCAGGGCCAGGGGGTGGAGGTGTCCCGGGGCGACACGGTGCGCTTCAGCTGCCAGACGCGGGGCAAGCCGGCGCCCGCCGTGGTGTGGCTGCACAACGCGCGGCCGCTGGCACCCTCGCCGCGCCACCGCATCTCCCTGCGGGCGCTGCGCGTGCTGGGCGTGGGCGCGCAGGACGAGGGCCTCTACCAGTGCATGGCCGAGAACACCGTGGGCAGCGCGCAGGCCGCCGCCCGCCTGGTCACCGTGCCGATGGGTGAGGGAGCTCCGCCCATAAACTATAAATAACTAGCGTCGCTTTATGACGAGCATAACACACCATAACCTACAGAAAATATATCAGCCATAACTATCATAACTATATCCAACCATAACTTAAATAGACTATACAACCAACCATGACAGACATAACTACCAAACCATAACAAACCATAACAAACCATAACCTATATAGCTACCATAGCTATAACTAACCATAACTTATATAAAATAAATAACTCTTGTAACCATAACCTATATAACTAGTATAACCATAAGAACCATAAGTTATATAAACTAAATAACTCTCATTGCATGACCTAAAGAAACTATAATCCAAATAAACCATATGGCCTTAACCAACCATAACGTATATAAACGACATAAATCTAATAACCCTAACTTATATAAACTATACAACTCATAACTCTAACCTGTATAAACAATACATCACCTATAATAACCCTGCCTTAAAGTCTATAATCTATCTGTCTGCAGGAAACCCAGCGCGGGCCAAGCTGCCCCCCCTCCTGCGCCCGCTGAGCCCGGACAAGGTGCTGAGGGAGCAGGCCCCGGTGAGGACCGGGGCGGCGGGGGCCATGCTGCCCCTGGACTGCTCCCAGTTCCCGGGGCACATCTCCCCGGCCGAGGCGCCCATCATCCTGAGCCAGCCACGCACGGGCAAGGCCGACTTCTACGAGCTGACCTGGAGGCCGCGGCACGACGGGGGCGCGCCCGTCCTCGAGTACATGGTCAAGTATCGGAAGGTAACGGAGTGTATTGATTATTAATTATTACACACACACACATTTACATTTGGCAGATGCTTTCATCCAAAGCGACTTACGCTTTGGAAGGACGTACATTTGTCGAAAGAAGGAAACAATATCGCTGATGGTACAGTATAATTAGAATAGAACAAGTTTCAAGTACTACTGATTGCTAGGTTAATATAACATACGGCAACAAGTTAGAAGTAACGTTTGTGATATGATTCCTGCAGACTGGTAAGCCCTTTCAACAACTGCGGTTAACCAGCATAACTTGTCAAGGCCACTGAAGTTGGCCTACGTTCGTCTGTCCACAAAAACGAACCATGTCAGAACGATTACGTAAAGCTAAGCGCTAACAGTGTGGTCTCTCCCCCCCTCCAGCTGAGTGACGCCCAGGGGGAGTGGACGTCCAGCGGGATCTCGGGTGCGCTGCACAAGCTGACGCTGGCCAAGCTGCAGCCCGACAGCCTGTACGAGGTGGAGATGGCCGCCAAGAACTGCGCTGGCGTGGGCCAGCCGGCCATGATGACCTTCAGGACCGGCAAAGGTACTGCACGCACGCACGCACGCACGCCACGCACGCACGCACGCACGGCACACACACACGCACACAACACACAAGTTTGTCCGATCTGGATCTGTTATGTGTGGTGGTGGTGTCATAAAAATAAAAAAAATAAAAGGAACAAACACAAAAATATGAAACTTAACTCGCATACATATATGTAACATATGTGGTTTGTTGTTATAGCTTCATGACGAGATTTTTTTTTTTTGTTTCTTTGTTTGTTTACCTTCAGGCGCCGGGGTCCGGGGAAGTCAGATTTGACCTCGCCCAAGACTGTGCCGTCCCCTCACCCAGCCTCTTTCCCGTAAGACCCCACCCCCACCCCCCCTTCTCCCTCTCCCTCTCATTCCTACCTATATATTGCTGCTGAGTACCTGGTCAAACACAATTCACATACTAACCATGCGCCGTTTCTAATGCTACTGATGTTTCCTCGATGTTCTGCTAATACTTCTAACTAATAACAACCTTTCTCCGTCTCCTTTCTCTCACTCACTTAAGGATGAGCTCTGAGTAAGTGATTGCAAACATGTTTTTTTTAACAGAACTTGAACTTGAATCTTATTCAATGTTTTCAGTTTTTTAATATTGAGATTTTCTTATTAACTAACTTTTAATTAATTAATTAACTTACTAAAATGTCTTTGTCTTCCCAATGTGTGAAGTGTCTCGGTGTGTGTATGCATGTGTGTGTGCATGTTTTACGTGCGTTGTTCTCCACACCTCAACCACACTCACCCTAACGGCCCCTCCTCTCTCCCCCCGGCAGCCCCCGAGGCTCCCGACAAGCCCACCATCTCCACTGCGACGGAGACCTCGGCGTACGTGACGTGGATCCCGCGCGGCAACCGCGGCTTCCCTATCCAGTCGTTCCGCGTGGAGTACAAGAAGGTGAAGAAGGCGGGCGAGGACTGGGTCACCGCTGTGGCCAACATCCCCCCCTCCCGCCTCTCCGTGGAGATCGTCGACCTGGAGAAAGGTCCGTCCAATGGCGTCGCGCGGCGCGGAGTGGCCGGCCAATCGCGCAACGTCTCTTCGCACTGTTACGATTCATAGTCATTTAGGCACTGGAGGTCACTCGTCTTTGGGGTTTGTGATGAGTTGTTTTGTGCGTGCGCGTGTGTGTGTGCGTGTGTGTATGTGTATGTGTGTGTGTGCGCGCGCGTGTGTGTGTGTGCGTGACCAATCGACCACAGTCTTTTAGATACTAGGTAGATTGCTAGCTATATATCGTGCTTGGGATAGATTAGGAGCCTGTTATTACAGGGACGCCGTTTCCCGCCTAATTGCATTCCCATACCCCCCCGCCCCACCCTCTCGGAATTCGTCAAGATAATGAACATTGTTATGGTCATTTCGCTAATGACCGCAGTCCATCATAGTCCGATTGCAATCGCGACGTTTTGACATTAACTGTTGGCAAAAGAAAAACATTGGGATGGTTCTTTTAACCCATAAATCACCAGATCATTAGTCATAATAGTCATACATAAACGCATTTTGTTTTCATAAGCAGTGCGCCGAGTATTAACCCCGCCCCCCTTGTCTTCCTTATAGGTACGTCCTATAAGTTCCGCGTGGTGGCAGTGAACGTGATTGGCTGCAGCCCGCCCAGCGCTCCGTCCAAGGCCTACACAGTGGTGGGGGGGCGGACCAACGAGAGGCCCGTGGACGGACCCTACATCACCTACAACGAGGCCATCAACGAGACCGCCATCATCCTCAAGTGGACGGTAAGAGAAAGCGACACATGAACGAGAGAGAGAGAGGGAGAGAGAGAGCGATAGAGCCCAAGAACTAAAGAGAGAGGGAGAGCGAGGGAGACCCTCAAACACTAGAGAAAGGGAGAGACCCCAAAGAACATGAGCGAGAGAGAGAGAGAGAGAGAGGGTTAGCCCGATCACTATGACTTTCTTCCTACACATTTACACACGTATTCTACTCAGTGAAAATA
This sequence comes from Coryphaenoides rupestris, assembly GCA_002895965.2. NCBI lineage: Eukaryota > Metazoa > Chordata > Actinopteri > Gadiformes > Macrouridae > Coryphaenoides > Coryphaenoides rupestris. The sequence continues at coordinate 81,950 of PIJE02001811.1, forward strand.
TACAACAACATACAAAAGACACACAATAACGATCATATTATTCACACGGTGTTAGACATCGGCAGTAGTAGGAAGTCAACCAGTGGACCCTCATCTAAACACACGCCCTCCCCCCCCTACAGTACGCGTCGGTGAACAACACGCCCATCTACGGCTTCTACATCTTCTACCGGCCGACGGACAGCGACAACGACAGCGACTACAAGAAGGCGGTGGTGGAGGGCGACCGCTACTGGCACTCCATCACCGACCTGCAGCCCGAGACGGCGTACGACATCAAGATGCAGTGCTTCAACGAGGGCGGCGAGAGCGAGTTCGGCAACGTCGTCATCCTGGAGACCAAAGGTACGCCAAAGTGGTCGCCGCCATCAATGTTGTTGTTGTGGTTGTTGCCGTGGCGTTTACGTCAGAAATCCGATCTTTGGTGAAACAGCCTCCGAATGCTGTGGTTGGATTGCTGTGATTTTTCTCAGGTTGATGTAGTAGTGATGTAGTGTGAATGTTTGTGTTTGCTAATTCGGAATTATACCAAAACTGGCATAACATGGACTGCTATGTCACAGTGTCCATAAATACAACAAATCACTCAATAAACAAACAAACAACAAATAAATGTTTATTGTTTCCTCCCTCTCTCCTTCTCACTCTGTCTCTCCGGGTCTTTCTCTCTCTCTCTCTCTCTCGCTCTCTCGCTCTCTCCCCACACACAGCTCGCCCTAACCAACCGCGCGCCATCCCGTCGGAGACTCCGCTCCACGGGCCGGAGCACTCCGGGGGGGCAGTGCCGCGGCCCAGCGACCTGCCCTACCTCATCGTGGGCGTGGTCCTGGGCGCCTTGGTCTTCATCATCGTGACCTTCATCCCCTTCTGCCTGTGGAGGGCCTGGGCCAAGCAGAGTGAGTAGCACACAGCCATATGGTACCCATGTTGTTGTATATATAGATTGATGGATAAACATATAAAATACATACTGTGTATATATAGATAGATAGATTTAATAATATACGTCATTACATTCACATTTAGGGCATTTGGACGCTTTTATCCAAAGTGACTTACAAAGAGTACATTTGTTTAAGGAGACAGCAATATATCACTGTGGTACCTGAAGATAAGAATAGAGCTGTTTTCAAGCATTCATAGTTGCAAGGGTAATAGAACGAGTCTCATAATTGCTAGGTTGCCTGCATAATAGCTGGGATAAGAGCAGACGTGCCATTCTGAGTGCATTACCAACATCTAAGAACATACAATATGCTAAACAATGCAAGTACTATTAATAGTGCCAAGACGTACAAACATGCAAGTTAGTTCTAGGGTTAGGAGAGGGAAGGTGCTATGTTATGTAGAGTCCAGGTGAACTCTTACTAATATGGATACTTCTGTCTATATTTGTCATAGAGAATCAATTAAATGAATACATAAATACAGAATACATACAAGGATAAAATGTCAAATATTAAATCAAATAAATACAAATCAGTTTTATACAGTATAGAAAAAATCTATATGAAATCAATATATATATGTATGTGTAATATATAAAACAAATGGAGCATTGGTGGAGTTTTACACTGTGGCTAGGGAGAGCAAGATGGACGCCCCTGCAGCCCCACAGTATAATAACACACCGGATGCCTCTTCCTCTGCTCAGAGCTTAATGACGGACCTGCGCTTCCTGGCGGTGGCGCCGGCCGTGTCCTCCTGTCAGTACACCATGGTCCCGCTGCAGGGCCGGCCCCTGGTCCCGGGACACTGCCCCCTGGACCCCACAGCGGGCCCCCGCAGTACCACCAGCACCACCACACCGGCTGCCCATCCAACGGAGATTTCCCGCCAACGGCAAACCCCCCACCAGCTCCCCGCTCCCCACTGCCTCCCGGGCTTCCACCAGGTCATACACAACATAATACAGAAGAAACTGTGATGCAATCAATTGAAATGTGAAGGACATGAAATCTCTTTCTTTATGTTTGCGCTCATATTTTGTGATTTTTGTTCCAGGAGGAGATGGACTGTGATATGGAGAGTGACACTCTGCTGCCTCAGCACATGTCAAACAGACACCTGCCCGTGTACCACTACTCCACCAGGTACAATACCACCACTACTAATACTACTAATACTACTACTAATACTAGTACTAATCCAAATCAACGTTCATCGTTCATCGTTGATAAACCCTAGTCTTACCATCTGTGATTAATTAAGTGCATGTTATCTGAAAGCAGAACTCTGATTAGATCAAATGTCTGGTATATTTAATATAGAAAGACACGGCCAAATGTGTAAATGACCGAAAGGAAGTGACTAAACATCGGTCTCCCTCTCCTCCTGCCTTAGTGCCCCTGAGCACCGCGGACCAGAGTTCTGCCCTGCTGACGACTCCAGCCTTCAGCTGCTCCACTCATCTCATCAGCCAATCAGCGTGCAGGACATAGAGGATGACGCCCACTTTTATGGGGAGAACGAAGAGGAGGAGGGCATCACTAAAGGTATTTGTTCAAGCCCCACACAACAGTACCATACTCACCAGTGATATTTCATGATATATGATATATGTCCTCTTAGTAAACATGGCAAGATCCATTTTAACATTTTAAGTCACTGATTGTTTTGTTGGTGTCTTTTTTGCCAATCCAGACACCTCCTTCCCTCACCTGGCCCTCGAAGATGAAGGCAACTTCACAGCCTCTTCCTCAGCGGCCACCACGCCGCAATCCCAGAACGCATCACTGGAGGAGGTGGACATCGTGCCCAGTGAGGCGACACTCGACGACGAAGGGACGTGCGACTCGACGGACGCATGAGAGAGAGAGAGAGAGAGACAGTTGAAAAATAACAGAAGAGAAGAACAAAAAAAAAACAGAGAAAAAAAGATATTTATTTTTGTATCACGGATATTTATATATTTATGCTTTTTGTACATAAATATGTTTGTAATACCTGTACATACGTTTTATTTTCATATTGAAAAGGACTCTTTAAATAGGCTTCCTCACATTACTGAGATATTATTCTTTTACCGCTTTTAAGACGTGTCAGTGGGACCTTTAAAGTATAAATACACGGATCCCCAGTACCTCAGCACTTCGGATTTAGGCCGCCTCAAATCATTCCTTCACGTCAACATTTCACTGCGTACGGTTGAATATTAGTCTGTGTTTTTCCACACACATCAGTTAACAAAGGGACCATGTGAACTATCCTCATGCTGTAATTGTGCCCAGGTTTCCGGGGTTGCCAAGGTTTCCGGGGTACAATTTGTCAATCCGTGTATAGAAATAAACAATATGTTATTACATGTCGTGCGCCATTAACAAAAAACTATTTAACATGTGTATGCAAAAACGTACAAGCGTACACGTTTCAGTAGTCTAGTGATTCAAAGAGATGATATATATTTTGTTATTATTTTTTTGCATCATGAAGTCTACTTAATCACTGAATGGGAGAGATTCTGGAAACTGTCTTTTTTTTGTTTTACAGTCATACATAGCCGAATTTTGAACTTATTCTGAAAACCATTTGTTTACTGTTTGCTGGGTCCACCAAACGCCCGCCGTACGAGGGAGCTGGGCGGGGCTGTGTGAGCGCCACACTCCCTCAAAATGGCGGGAAAATAAGTATTAGCCTCGGCCTGAGGCCAACTGCCATCCCCATGAAGGAGATCCCGAATCTACGTCCCTGTACGAGTCTAGCCATGTGCCATGGTTACGCATGCTGGAGCACTATGCATGTAAATAAAGCGTTATCAAAAATTGACATTTTTTTGTGGGGTTTTTTTTTCCCAACTTAAATTGATCCATTCAGCTATTGGTTTAAGAGTTGCAGTACATTTAGCTGGTGTGTAAATCCAGTTTATTATGTCGACCACAAAACCTTTCAAACTGTAGTCACTACACTATCCTGCGCCTGGCTTGTATGTAAAAGTATTGATGTGTCAAGCAGGACTTAGGTCCACTCACTTTGTACTATTGTAAGACCCTTAGGATTAAAACACCAAATGGGAAATTATATGTATTTATGTCAACTTGCACATATAATGTAATCCTTTCACTTATAACTTACTTTTTGGGATATCCTAAAAAGGCAAAAATGTGAAAAAAGCTTATTTACTTTACTTGAAAATATTCCCACATCTAGAGCACAATATGACTTACCAGGGTGAACAGACAAGTTATGAGAAAGAAATAATGAACATAAATTGTATGTACTTTTTGGTATTTTATATGAGGGATAAAATCTCACAATACTAGCACCAATTTAAAAAAAATGTGCATAGCTCATTAAGCTACAATTATCATTAGTTTTGTTTTTAATGTTTCAAAGTGCTTGAATAGGTCCTAATGCTGTAGAGGTAATGGTATGCATTGCTGATAAATCTGACTTGCTTGAGGTCCTTCACTCACATTATGCCCATGTTACATTGGCTGCTTTCGTGCCCATTTTCTATATTTTTAATTCAGGAATGCTGCATTATGCTTTCCATTTGAGGACATCCCACCCTAGCCCTTACCCTAACCCCCCTATTCTTAACCTTAATCCTGACCTCCACACCAACTTCACATCAGATTTTGGTAAGTCAGTTATAGGCCATTATGGTTCCATTCATTATTAATGTTTGGGCTTTACATTGTCCTTATCTCCATACATCTGAGTGTAACTATGGATTTAAACTCGTTTGGGGTCATCTAGATTCTAGAATAATTTTCTTTCACCATGGCCAAGCCCTATGGTAGTCTGGATATTTTCAAAATGTTCAGATGAAGCCTGTTTGGAGTTTTCCTTCATAAGCTACATTTTAATGCCTCCATGTGTTGTGGACTAATATCAGAACATGACCGAACAGAAAGCTGCAATCGCCACCTAGTGGACGTCGAGTGAATTATCACATTACATGAATACACGTACACACCTTGTTGATAGAAAGGCTGCTTATAAACTTTAATCAACTTTGTATTTACAAATACATACATACTCTTATATGAAACATTGGTATTTACAAAATAGCTCTTCGGAAAATGGATTCTGTACAGTAAACCCTGATATAAGTTAGTAAATTACATTTCTGGGCACATTATTTAACACAACTGATTGACCTCAGTTAGAAAACCTAAAACTAAATGTGGATTTTGTACTACAAGATGGCATAACCAATGTATTACATATTTTATGTATTACATATTGTATTACGTTACTGTGGGAGTGTGTGTGTGTGTTTGGTGGCTGGCTTAATTGGCCTCACCTGGCCCAGGGGTGGGGCTACAAGCCTGTGGTGCATTGGCTAATCAGTGCACAGCAGGTTAGACAGAAGACCAGCATACACACACACTCAGGGAGCACTAGCATCTTGGAGCAGATTCCCCTGCCAGTTACTTATTTGTGTCTCCACCTAAAGAAGTCAAAAAACAAACAAAAAGTACAAATCTGGACCATTATATTCATCTATGGAAAACAAACCCAAGTCTGTATCTAAACAACAAACACCAGCTTTGATTGGTACTTCCGGTCAACCCTGATCCATATTGTATCTGTAAAACCAAACCCCCACCCCTCAGTGTCTTCAACTGACCACTATGGAGCCGCAGGCTAGACCCCACAGAACAGGCATGGGGCCAATCAAACGGCGGAGCTGCCGTCGTGGCCCAGGATGTGGCTGATGTTGTGCGCGGGCCGGTTGGTCTGCTTGCCCGAGTCGGCGGCCGAGGCGTTGGACAGCGACAGCAGCGGGGACATGGGCATGGCCGAGCCGTCACTGGGCATCGCCGTGGCGATCTCCGGGAACAGCGAGGTGAGGCTGAAGTTGGACAGGTGCGGCGTGATACCCGACGAGTTGGAGATGGGCATGGGCGGCATCTCAGGCAGCAGGGGGAAGCTGGCCTGGCCGAAGCCCACGGGCCGCGCGGCGACAGGATGGGAGCCGAACGCGGTTGTTGAGGGGCGCGGCGCCACCCTTGTCGCCCCGGGGCTGGTGAACATTTGGTTGGAGAAGTACTGCAAGGGGATGTCGCTGGGCAGGCTGGGGGTGGGCCGCCGCAGAGTAGGACGAGTAGAAGGAGGGGCAGGGTGTTCTGCGCCTCCACGGGCAGCAGGGCCGGGGTCCGCGAGGAGCCTGGCTGGCTTGTGGGTGGGATGAAGGTGGAGTTGGTGTTGAGGGCGGGAGGTGGTGGAGGAGGAGGCGGAGGAGGGGTTTATCCCCCCCTCGCCGAAGGGGAAGCTGGAAGTTCTGGGCGAGGTGTTGGTCGGGGACCAGGTTGTTGTCGCTGTCGTTGAAGCGGACGATGCTGCCCGCGGCGCCCCTCCCCCCCGGGCTGAGGTCGGCCCAGCAGCACGCCACTCCCAGAGGGAAGCGGCAGGTGGCCGTCCGGCTCGAAGGGGTTGGTGGGCCTCAGCGTGCCCGAGCGCGGGCGCTCCCCGGGCCTCAGCTTGGAGGGCTGGTTGTCCTGGCCGAGGTGTCGGGAGCGCTGGCCTACAGAGGCGGGGGTCCGGGAGTGGCGGCGGTGGAGGAGGAGGGAGGATCGGCTCCCGGGCTCTGAGCTGCCGTGTGGGGTCGGGGGGTGGGGGAGACCGGCCACCCTCACACCGGGGCTTCCCCCGCCGTGCATGTTCCCGCTCACCACCGGGAGGTGGCCCTTGCCCCGTCCCCCAGCCTCATGGACTGGCTCTTCTGGCTCTGTGGCACGCTGGGGCTGGAGGCCTTGGCCTGCATGTCTCCCACGGAGCTGCCGCCCACACAGCTGTACTCCATGATGTTGACCGGCGGGCAGCACTGCACGGAGCGCTGGTGGGCCCGTCTGCTCGGGCAGGTGCGGGGACAGCAGGTTCTGCATGAAGATCTGGTGGCAGCCGTCCTGCTCCCGGGGCAGCCCGCTCCCCCCTAGCCCCACACCCTGAGACCCAGGGTGGGCTCCGCTGTAGCCCCCGCGAGACCTGCCGTCCCCTGGAGGACACAGGCCCATCCGGAAGCCACCCTGCTGCTGGCTGCTGCTGCCCTTGAGGGCCTCTCTGGGTGGGTGCCACTGGTTTAGGCGCCATGTCCACTCCACGGGAGACCTGTTCCTCAAAACCTCCAGTTGATGTCCTACTCCTCCACCGACCATGGACTTGAACGGAGGGCATTCGGAAATGCGCTGCACATCGGAGGAAGCCTGGGTGTTCGTGAGGAAGGCGGTTCTGGCGCGGTGTGTCCAATGCCGGCCTTCCCCCGGGACGTGTCCAGGTAACCGTGCAAGTCAGGCTGCTTCCTGTGCAGAACCGCGACCCGTCTGGTGATGCAGGCCCATGCGTTGTTGTTGTTGTTGTTGCTGCTGTTGTTGCTTGCTGCTGCTGCTGTTGTGTGTTGGTCAGCGTTGGACGAGCTCTTGCCGATGAGGGCCTCGGCAAGTAGCTGGAGACGCGGTGGCGCTCCTGGCGGGAGGGGGCGCAGGCCATGTCAGGCGGGGGCGGGAGGCCGGCGTTGCTGGGCTGGGGGATGAGCATGTGCTCAGGCCTCCGGGAGCTTCATCAGCCTCTCATGGTGTTTTTGGTCCTGGGCAGAGAACGTTGGGAGGAAAGGAATTGCATTTGCAGCTTTGACAAGGCTTTGATAGGCATTAATATGCCCATATATTTACCATTGATATAAAACAAGGTGCTTGAAGAAACCGTGAGAATTTAACAAAACTTTTAAATCAAAACAGATCAATCAGAAAAAATGGTGATCAAAAAACATTTGTGAATAATTTTTTTTACTTTCTCTTTTGAGCGTTCACAGTTATTTATTGAGACTTGGCTTTCACACATTTTGTGTTCAAGAATCAATAAGGCCTTACAGTTTTCTCAATATATAATAATGATAGAACAATGGTGAGATTTTGGCATTTCACACACACAACACCCATATGCCACATTCTATGACAAAGCAGACCCACCTTGATGTGCTCCTGCTGGGCCAGATGCCCAGTGTGGAGGCCCCTGGCTCCGGGCCCTGCCTGGCCCTCACAGCTCTTCTCTGGGTGCCGGGCTCCAAAGTGCTGCTGCTGCTGCTGCTGGATCTGCTGCTGGAGGTGCTGCTGGTGTCTGGAGTGAGAGCTCTGCTGCAACTGCAACTGTTGGTGTTGTTGTTGCTGCTGCTGCTGTTGTTGATGTGTTTGTTGTGGATGCTGCGGTTGCTGTTGGTGAGGCTGTGGATGGGACTGCTGATGGCTCTGCTGTTGGTGTTGGTGGGACTGCTGCTGGGTGTGCTGCTGTTGTTGTTGACGCTGTTGTTGTTGTGGGTGTTGTTGTTGCTGCTGCTGTTGTTGTTGTTGTTGGACCCCTGGTTTCTCCATGTGATGCTGCTTCTGCTGCAGGCCAGCAGGTGAGACGCTCTGGTTGCCCCTCACCAGCCCCCTCTTCTTCTGCACATGCTGATGTTCCTGCTGCTGCAGCGCCCTCTGGTGGAGCGAGTGGAGCTGTGCGGGGTCAGGCTGGGTCAGGTGGTGTTGGAGCTGGTACAGCTGGTGCCTTTGCTGTTCCTGTTGCTGCTGCTGTTGTTGCTGCTGCTGCTGCTGCTGCTGTTGCTGCTGCTGCTGCTGCTGCTTCATGTAAGGGTTCCCACCGAGGTGTTGGCCAGCCTGGGAGGGGGTGTGCTGGGGGTGTCCTTGTGCAAGATGGGGCACCACGGACTGGTTGGGTTCTGGCGGGCCCTGGGGTGGACAATGGCCGTCGACGGGACGCAGGACGGTGTTCATGAAGGAGTTTGAGGTGAACAGGGAGCCGGCGCCATCAGGATTGATCCTGCTCATGATGGCCGAGGAACTGGGGGGAATCTGCGCCACCATCATCTGGCTGTGGTCGGGGGCTTTCACCTCCATGCGTCCCAACCCAGCGGGGGCAGACTGGGGGCACAGCTTGGGCCGCTGGCAGTCAGCAGGAGCGCTCTTCCTGGGCCTGCCGCTTGGAGATGTGTTTAACGTGCCGCTCACCCACACTGGCCTGACTCCGCATGAGGGCGCTCTTCAGAGGGGTGTAGTCGTTGAGCTGGACCGAGACGAGCAGGTGGCAGGGAACTGTTGGAGGACTGGGACAGGTGGCCGCTCGACCCCACGGGTGAGGGGACGGAGCCCTGCTGGCCAGAGAGACTGGGAGAGCCTGGGTAGGGCTGCTGGCTCGAGTTGGGCCTGATCAGATTGTTGACACTCAAACTGGTCCCACACTGGGACTGGGCCTGTGGGTGGGACTGCGTCTGGGAGTAAGAAATACCCGGTGGATGTCTGGTTCCCGTCGGCCCAATAATGGACACCTCCCCAGCCTGAGCCCGGACAGACCCCTGGCTGGGAGGCTTGGCCACTATAGCCTCCATGGGCTTGGTCCCCCTCACTTGCGGTGCAGCCGAGCCCCTCTCTTGGCTGGCCGAAGACTGCGGGATCTTGGGGGGCTCCCATGCCATGGTGGTGGAGATCGCCGGAGTGCCGTGATCTGCAGGGCAGCCAGCACCTCTCCTCCCGGGGATCTCCTGCTCCAGCATGGCCAAGGCCACGATGTCAGCCTGCTCCGACGTGAACGTAAATGTGCCGAAGGAACCAGACGAGGCGCCGATGCTGTGGCCCTGAGGAAGCATGGAGGCTACAGAAAAGCCCCGTCCACCGCCACCAGCTACAGACATGGGGGAGTCAGTCTGCCTGGCTGACATATGATGCTCAAGGGGGTCGTGGTGATCTAGGTTGGTATACACCGGCTGGGACAGCAGATAGTCCTTTCGAGAGGGAGCGGTGTCAAGGGCCGTGGACTCTACCATGCACTGTTTCTCCATGGCCGCAGAGACGTGCCTCTGTTTCTGAGCCTCCCTCTCTCGGATGGGACCCTGCGATAGTTTGACGTCAGCCATGCAGGACGGGGAGGGCGTGGATGGGACTAGGTCTGGCTGCTGGGGCAGAGACCTAGCGACGGCGACTCTTTTCCTGAGCTCAGCGCTTGTAGGTGTCGTGTCCGGGGCCATGGAGGAAGAGGAGGCGAGAACCGTTAACAAAGGAGGGGCAGTGGAACTCACAGATGGAGAGGCGGAAGTGTGTGGCTCTGGCTTGGAGCATGCTTGGGAGATTTTTGAGCTCTGGGACTGGGACTGGGCTGTCGATGTAGCCTGAGACCCGTGGGTCCTACCCGGTGCCACGCTCTCAGAGACCACGGTGGCGCAGACCGGAGCTGAAACGGCAGACACCATAGTGACGCTAGAGGAGGCGCTACACGTGTCCGTGACAGACATCGCAGAGACCCTCGAGTTTCGAGAGCTTCCGGTGGAGCAGACTGGCTTGGATAGCTTCAAGCTTGCTTCGGTCACGGTCGCCACTGGCTTCGTCTGTGGCCCTGTGACTTTAGATGCGGCGGCGCTACCACCAACCACCGAGACCGGTTTGCTCTTGATGGCCGTGGCTGTTGGCTCCGCCGTTGTGACTTTGACCGCTGGAGGGGAAGTTATCGCGCCGCTGACACTCGGCCGACTCACAATGACCTCACTTTGTGCTATGTTGGCGCCGGCTGTAGATGTGCTCTGAGGGTTGCTGGAGGTGCTACTTACACATGTGGTGCTTGGTTGTTGGAGGGGCTGGCTAGATAACGAAACCTCACTGTAGGAATTGGATACAGTGATCATTTTTGATCTGCTCTGAGAGACAATGTCTGGCGTTTGGCCATCAGCAGTGACTTCACTACAAACAGAGGGTATAGTCGCTGGGGTGCCGGCAGGAAGAGAATCTGTCACACTCACAGCAGCTGGGCTTTCCCCTGCAGACACCACTGGCTTGGCTGCTACGGCGACAGCAGCCTGTCGGAGATCTCTCCTCTTGGGTGGCTTGGTTCTTTTGTCGGCCCCCCTTTTAGCAATGGCAGCTTTGCTCGCTTTTTTCCGTGTGGCCTTAGTGGCATCAGCGGCTGGTGCTGGTGGGAGTGGATTTGTAGATAGAGCCTGCAACGGTCTGGAGGGGGGATGGAGTGGAACTTCTTGGACAGCAGGGGCGACAGCAGAGGTCGGCTTTTGCTGCGGCTGCTGCTGTTGGACAACCAAAGGGGGAGCAGCGGGCATTTGATGGTTTGTCTGGCTGGTAATGGTGAGCGGCAGGCCCTGAGAGATGCTCTTGTTAAGGCTGCTCAGGGCCCCAAGACTGTTGAGGGCCACATTCGTGGTAGGTTCCTCTGCAGTGGTGGGCTGCACCAGTTGGAGAGTGCTCTTGCTTCCCTGTGTGCCCGCTTTATCGGACGTATTCATGGGCTGCAAAGCGAACACCTGGCCGTTCACCGTAATGGTCTGGCGGGCGGCAGATGGAGAGGTCTGGGCAGACGAAGCCTGGATCCCCTGCTTGGAGGGGCTGATTTGGGGTGGCACGGGGCGTGGTAAAATGTGCACCAGCTGTTTCCCTCCAACCATGTGCAAGTTAGTAGTAGTTGTTGTACAATTAGTTGTGGTGATTTGTGTGGAGAGAGCAGGCACTGCAGTGGGAAGTGCAGCAGGCACAATGCTAACCTGAGGATTCTGTGGGGCAGGGGCCACCTGATTGGGCGCTTGGATGATGACTATATGCTGGCAAGACATCTGATTGGCCAGTTCATCTCTAACCGTGGACTGAGACGAGCAGGCGTTGGCCTGCTGCAGGATGACCACACTCGGGTTGTTTGTGTTCTGTGGAGTGGTCACCCCGGAAACCGTTGCGCCCGATGGGTTGACCTGCAGCACCTGCATGGTCTGGAGGAGGGGAAGTACGGTGGCTTGGGGCTGAGGAACCAGTGCTGGCTGGGGGAGGGGCTGGGCTGCGGGCTGCGGGATGAGGGCGGTCTGAAGATGGGGAACCACAGACGCTGGCTGGAGGACAGACGACGGGGGTTGTGACATCACAGCGGGCTGAGGAAGGACCACGCTCTGGGGTTGGGGGGTCAACATAGGCTGGGGATGCGTCTGCGCCATGATGGCCGAATGCAGCTGCGGAAGTCTCTGAACAGGCTGTGCTTGGATGTGCGTTGAGACGGGCGCCTGCTGTAAGGGTACCTGAGGTCGTATTTGGATTTTAATGGGCTGAGCGGTGGGTTTGTTACCCATGGGACACACAGTCAGCTGCTGCAACGTCTGATTGGTCGTACCCTCCAACATGGGCACACTCTGGCAGACGGGCTGCACCGTGTTCCCTGTTAAGTGGAGCGTGGTCCACGTAGTCTGTGTGCTGCCGGCAGCCCCGGCCCTGAGGAGAGCCGTGCTGCTGGGGACAGAAGTGTAGCCGACAGTCCTCACGGCGGTGTCTGCTGTGGAGCAGTGGGTCCCAGCCTGGGCCACGGTGGCCAGGCTCACCACAGGCTGAGCAGAAAGCTGTGACACGGGAGTGGCAGCGATGGTTATGTTTTGAGACGGGACCGCAGACTGGGGTTGCTGAGGCAAGGAGGTGTTGACGGCGGGGATCTGCAGCGTGATGTAGGACACGGCGGGGGCAGAGGGGCAGGGGTCCCTTCCACCACCCTCAGTGCCGCGTTGGTCTCCAGAGGAGCCACAGTTGCCCCGGGAAGCAGCGAGGGGGCGGAAGACGCAGCGGTGGCGGCATTGACGTGATGGAGGACCCCGTTGACCCTCACGCCGGCGTTGGCGTCTGGCGCCGGCTGCACCAGGATGGCCTCGGGGGGTTTGGTGTTTCTCGAGGCCGGGCTCCTTCCTGGCGGGACATATCACGTTCCCGTTGGAGTAGACGATGATCCCCTTGGGGAGCTGGTGGGTGGGCGTCACCTTGGCCACCTTGGCGGAGCGCTGCTTGCCCTTCCAGTGGATGGTGGGGTCCTCTAGGAAGTTGATGTCATGGGCCTTGAGGAGCTCGATGTAGTGGCCGCTCTCCTTCCTCAGCTCCTCCATCTGCCGGCGCAGGCGGCGGATCTCCTCCGCTGGGTAGACGAGCAGTGACATCATTAGTTGGGACCAATACAAGACGGTTCAGAACTACAAAGCATGATTGAAACAACACGTGACAAACAACAATAAAAAATGTGCCATGTCGCTTCACCTTGCACTTTATCGCCCCCTTCCAGGAGCATTGCGTCATTCTGCTTCTTCAGGTCGGTGATGTAGCGAACGGCTTGGTCCAGTATCATGTTCTTACTCTGCATAACCACAGAGAGAAACGCACATGAGTGTCAAGAAAGGGCAAATCCCAGCCACTTTGAAATATTTGCTGGGAAGAACAAGGAGGCTGAGAGTTTGGGGTTGCACCTGTTTGAGGGCCTGCGAACATGGCAGGAGGTTACCAATGCGGTTAATCCCAGCGTTGATCTTCTCTTTTCTATGTCGCTCAACTGAGGAACAGAGGAGATAGAAATGATATGCAAGTCTAAATGCATTTATTAAATCGCATGTCAATGTTCATTTTACTGCAACCCATAGGTCATAGCCACTGTGTTTTATCACCTGCATTGTGGGATTCTTTGTTTTTCTTCTTCCTGCATGACAAAAAACAATCATCACATACTTATCAACACTAGTGTTTGGGTTATGCTGCTTAGACAATGATGTATTGGCTCAGACGTCACAACATAGCAATAATAGATTGTGTGATGAGAGTTGAATAATTACTTCGGCTTACGACCAGAGGTCTGTGTTTCGGTCATCTCTGGCATCCTGTCTTGCAACAGACGCCAGGCACCAGTCACCACATCTACCAGCCGGACATAAAATCACTTCCCTGGCAGACCTACAGTCAAGACGCAATGTGTGTTGGTGCACAACACAAACAACCATGGACAGCAAAGAATACATCAGCGCAGTTACTTCCCGTCACACACATTTTGTGTTGCATCACAACACAACAGTTCTGTCACAATGTCCTCTGACGATTACATTGAGCTTTAAACTCCTAGCGAAACGCTGCTCAGCTGGTTTAGACAGTAACCTAGCTAATGCATACGTTACCATCGTGTTATTTACATTTTTCTAATCCCGACAAATGACATTCAGTTGTGTGAATTGTCTCGACATTAACATGCATTTAAAATGTGTGTCATGTTAAAACAAGCAACCTGGTCAGAGGCACTTCCCATGCTAGCGACCGTCTGGATCGCCTCAAGTAGCAAGCTAGCTTAGCCTTGTCCTCACATCGAGGCGGTTATCAACACAGCACCGCGGTGGCGAACTCGCTGCTTTGAAACGAATGAAAATGAGATTTCTCTGACCTGTTGCCTCAGCATCTTCGGGACCTTGTCACTGGCGAAACCTTTGGTTTAGGGGCCAGCAGGAAAAGCAATAAACTCATTTCAAAACAATCTCCACACAACCTAACGCAAGGCGGAAAAAGGGGCGGTACTCCCTGGTCGACAGCCAATAGCGCTTAGGACAGCGAAAGAACGAGCCAATCAACACGCGAGGCTAGACTTCACTCTAACTTCAATGCCTTTTTTTTCCCCCTCTGATATATTTCTAAAAAAACAAACATTGGAACCACCAAGCATCTGCATATTAGCAATAGCACTGATAGAGACAAACAGTATGAACTAATGCAAATAGTAATTCCTTTATTTAGAGGTTAAAAAGTCTTACAATATAGAGCTCCAGAAAAGATAAAATTCTTCAAAGAAAAAAAAAAGCATGCTTATACTACAGCGGAGAGGAGAACTCCCCAGACATGCATAGGGTCAGAGCTTCCCCTGGGCAGTATCTTGCTCATAAGGCCATGGGTCAACACGCTCCCAACCATCAGTTAAGCTTCAAAGTATCATAAAAGTAGTAGGCAATGACAGAAATTGAGGCGCTGTCACTCGGTAAACAATTTCAGTAATACTGTATTTTTAATAGATGACCAAATAAAATGCCAAATGAATAAGGATTACCCGTTCTTTCAGAGGAAAACACAGCCTCTCAAGAATGCCAACCCTGAGGCTCAGAATGAAACTGCCATCATTGAAAATGCCACGTTAAGATCGCAACTATCTGTCAAAATAGTGTATTTTCCCTCAAAAATCTTTACACATTTTCATTTTAAAACGCCCATCCACATTATATTTGATACTCTTGGACTTAGCTGCAAACCCAGGAGAATCTCTGAGCCGCTAATCACCTCAAAGTAAAAAAACCAAAAACAAAACAAAAACTAACTTTAAAGGGGGATTCAAATAAAACATCCTGCGAGAGAACCCAAAACCGTAAATGCAGTCAACATATCTTCCCACCAACTAGAAACCGTTCTTCACCCACAACCCCCATACCGGAGCAGGGCTGCTCTGACCTTCTGTCCAGCAGGACCAGACACATCCAACAGACTGGTCGAAATACTGGATCCCAGCGTACTTCCCATGGATTGGAGATGGACTCTGAATGTTCCTCTGCCGCCTCGACAATGTGGAAGCGGGTCTCCATGGTAACCGCCCGGGAGTTCGTCTGTCAGTGAGTCTTTCAAAAAGACTCCCCCCCCCCCCCCCCCGACCCTTAAATCAAGTCATGTATCTCTTTGTCCAAACAGAAAGATAGATCTCCCTCTAAACCGCATAAAAAACCCCTCAAAAACCGTATGTTTAACCAAAACCCTCCAATTCTAAAACGGTTTGACATTGGCTGCTTTCTATAGTAAAGCCCAATTTGGATTAAGAGCATTGTGTCAGCTTGAAATATCTAATCAAGGCGGAAAAGGGGAAGGGGGCGCAAGAATGCTAAATTAAGGGGGGCCCATTGCAAAATAAAAGCAGCCATTTTCTGTACTTTGATGTTTCCTCTTTTTAAACGTCCTTTTAAAGAAAGTGTTGATTACGTCGACCCTGGGGCATCTGTCACAGTTCTTTTTTTTTTTCCTATGGAGGTGGGCACAGCTATGCCCGATGCAAATACTGCTGCCCTCTACTCTGCCTTCTGCAGCTCCCCGGCCGAGGCGGTGCAGGGGCTGCGCAGGCTCTTCTGCAGCACGTGGGCGTCGGCCGGCTCTATCCTCTTGTAGTAATTCTTTTTCGTTTCGATGATCTCAAAGCCAAACTTCTGGTAAAAGTCAATGGCCGACTCGTTGCTGATCTGCACGTGACTGCGTGGCGGAGAAATTAAATATTAGAAACACATAAAAAAAAAATATATAACGTTTATTTAACTATGGAAATGATTGGGTAAAAAAGTTTAGATACTCACAGGTAAATGTTGTCAAAGGTACCATCCTTCTCACAGATGTTAAGCACGTGGTTCAGCATCTTTGTACCTGCGGAGACACACAGAGGTCAAACCCGGGACACACGCAGTACACCCACTATGATGCAGAAAATGTGTAGGAGTGAAACCGTAGGCCCCGTACCGATTCCTAGTCTGCGGTAAGGTGCTAGACAACCGAGCGTCATGATGTACAGTCTCTTCTGGTTCTGCGAATGGTCCACTCGGCAGCACACAGCCCCCACTGCAATGTCATTGAAGTACGCTGCAAGATAAAAAGCAAGGGCCTCTGCTTTATCACAAACAGGACGGCATGTAGTCATAACAACTACTATCGTGGGGAGAGTAAAGATATGGGGAGGGGAAGGAGAAGTGATAAGATGCAATGAGGTTATATCCACCATGAGGCTGGCGCGAGAAGTGAATACGACACAAGCTTGTAAAGCTTGTATGTTTGCATTTATTAAAAAGGAAATATAGTGGGATTGTGTTACTTTCCATGGAGTCTGTGGTGCTGAAGAAGATGTGCTGTCTGACTTCTAAGAATAAAATATGTTTTTTGCAAAGGGGTTCTTCTCACCAAGCTTGGCAAGCTCTCCCACTTCCAACACGTCTTTGTAAAACTTGTCGTTGTAGCTGACAGGGAAGATGACCTGGTTGAGGCGTTTCAACTGCTTGATGTTGTGGGGCGTAACGTCCCCCAGCTCGATTCGGCTACTGGAACAAGAGCAGAACGGTCAGATAGTTGGCAATAGAATGTTCTAAACAGAATCAGTCACAAACAAAGATGCATTGGATATTCATTATTAAAAAACAACGCTGAAAGCTGTAGTCTTTGACATTAGTTCATGATTCTATTATAGCAGGGAGGTTTTCTATCCATCAATTAACAGCCAAAATGCTGATACCGTCATAAATTCGGACAAAAATTGCATTAACAGGAAGAAATTGCGTTACCTACATAATGTGATACTTGTTCAGAGCCATCGATGCATTTACAGGGTAATGCATCGGAAGATGTATATATTGACACGCCTGTCATTTGTTTAGCTTCCAGCAGACAGTAGTAGTAGTAGTCGTAGTAGTGCAGTACTTAAACTATCAGTACTGCAGTAGTAGTAGTGCAGTCCTGAAACTGTCAGTACATCCCAATTGCATGGATCAGTTTGGGTGCAATACTTTAATCAAAACTTTAATCAAAACTCCAACAAGGTCGTGAATACAGGGCTGAGTGTGTACACTCCGGTATGTCATGTCTGCAAATAGCCTCGGGTAGCTGTAAAGTAGCCCACCTTGATCAAGCTCACATGTCAACGTGTTGCGATCCATGACACCGAAGCCACTGGTGAAGCATAGCGTTGGCTTAAAATAAAACTATTTAACGTGACGTTTTACTAACGAGCGACCCACGGATGGCCACTTCATGACCGTTCGCTCGGCGAGTCTTAAAACCGGGACGCGGACACGAGTTGACGAGTTAAGCTCTTGATGTCAATTTTACGGCGAACAAACGTGTTAGCTCACGTAGCGGCTAGCGGTGTGGGCATGGACCGGGCTCAGCGCACTGGGCTCTAACCCAGTCCACGGCACCCATGAGCAGCTCGTTAACAATAACCAGCGCTAGAGCCGACAGCAGGTCGCCGAAAGCCCGCGTAAGTCACAGTGCTGCTGATGCTGATGCTGCTGCCGCCGCGGATCGCCACTAAAACACCACATAGCTTAGCTCCATGGCTGTCGTTGTCTCCTACCCGCCGCCGCCGCCGCCTCCTCCTCCTCCTCCTCATGTTAAAAAAAGACATAAAAACTTTACTTCTCCGCTCGTCCATATCTCTAGCCACGTTTGGTACTCACCCCTTCATTGTAGACCAACGTTAACCCTCAATGGAGATGCGGTCGGGGCTCAGAGCGGTTCCTGTGGCCGAAAAGAGGGGTTTTGTTAAAGAGTTGGGGTCAGGGATAACTCCCGTTTCACCCTCCACATGTAGCTAGCTAGCTAGTGGTGCGCCCTGCAGTTAGCTTAGCCGCTAGCCACCGCACTGGAACCTGTCAACCCTGACCCCGCAGGCGCATGCGCACCGATCATATTACGTTCAGCTTAATCTCTGTACTCATTTTAATGCTGGAAGTGCTTTTTTGTAGGAGTGTATATATGTAGGTTTATGTAAAGGCGATGTGGAAAAATACACCAAATTGAAAATGAATATTTATTTAATAAATGATAATAATTATTCTGAATTATTATTTATTACACTTCAATTACTGACAATTAGTTTTTTGCGGACTGAATATCTTATCTTACCTATATTTTTATACTTCACCTATATTTTTATACTTCTACTAGGACTTAGACGTACTGTAAAATTGTAAATCTGTTATTTTATTTTTGTTATTCTACTGTTTATTTCTCTATTGTTTTATT
>PIJE02001812.1:16132-21132 GCA_002895965.2 Coryphaenoides rupestris
GAGAACGGTTAATCTTCCTCTGTAGTCCACACGGGGTTAAAGGTCAGTCGCGAGGGGAAGAGTCAACAAATATGACGACTCCAGACCTGAGGTTGGGTGACAGCGATTCGGTTTTAACCCCTTCTGACCTCTAGCTTTGCCACAAAGGGCGAGGAAGTAAACAGTTTAAAGTCAGTCATCGTTTAGTCTTATCCACGCTCATGACTACATAACAACCACGTGGTCAAAGTAGAGAGTCAGAGAGTCAGGAACGTCGGCCGGTAACCGCCGGCCCGAATACACAGGGACCAGCGCTGCACTCTAGCGACGAGGCTCGCCGGGACTGAAGTACAGAGTTCACCCCGAACCCGAGGAGCCAGGGAGGAGCAGACAGGGTGGAGTGTGGGGTGGGACCCAGAGGGGGGGAGAGGCCCGGGACGGGGTCTAGAGGAGAGAGGCCCGGGACGGGGTCTAGAGGAGAGAGGCCCGGGACGGGGTCTAGAGGAGAGAGGCCCTGGACGGGGTCTAGAGGAGAGAGGCCCTGGACGGGGTCTAGAGGAGAGAGGCCCTGGACGGGGTCTAGAGGAGAGAGGCCCTGGACGGGGTCTAGAGGAGAGAGGCCCGGGACGGGGTCTAGAGGAGAGAGGCCCTGGACGGGGTCTAGAGGAGAGAGGGCCTGGACGGGGTCTAGAGGAGAGAGGCCCGGGACGGGGTCTAGAGGAGAGAGGCCCGGGACGGGGTCTAGAGGAGAGAGGCCCGGGACGGGGTCTAGAGGAGAGAGGCCCGGGACGGGGTCTAGAGGAGAGAGGCCCTGGACGGGGTCTAGAGGAGAGAGGCCCTGGACGGGGTCTAGAGGAGAGAGGCCCTGGACGGGGTCTAGAGGAGAGAGGCCCTGGACGGGGTCTAGAGGAGAGAGGCCCTGGACGGGGTCTAGAGGAGAGAGGCCCTGGACGGGGTCTAGAGGAGAGAGGCCCGGGACGGGGTCTAGAGGAGAGAGGCCCGGGACGGGGTCTAGAGGAGAGAGGCCCGGGACGGGGTCTAGAGGAGAGAGGCCCGGGACGGGGTCTAGAGGAGAGAGGCCCGGGACGGGGTCTAGAGGAGAGAGGCCCGGGACGGCGTCGGGGACCTGGGATAGAGTTTCCGCCTCTGGCCCCGGCCCAGCCCAGACCTGTCAGCTGACCCAACGGCTGTGAGAGCTAACGGCTCACTGGGGATGTTTTGGTTTGAATGAAAGAGAGAAAAAAACACCGGAGAGAAGAGAAGGAGAGAGGGAGAGAAGGGAGGGAGGGAGGGAAGGGAGGGAGGAGGGAAGGAGAGAGGGAGGGAAGGAAGGGAAGGAGGGAGAGGAAGAGAGGAGGGGAGTGCAGCGTTTAAAGCACAGCTCCATCACCAGGTCCACGTGGTGCGCGGCACTGTTCCCAACCACCAACGAACACACTACACACACAAAAGACACACAGACCACACGGTAAATTGCGTGGGCGGTGGAATGTTGCGTGTTCTCAAGCTGTGGAATGAGGAAATAAAGAAGAAGAAGAAATTCTGAGACAGAGAGTGAGATATGAGGATAATCGAATAAGAGCATAATATAAAAAAAGTATAGAGGTTAAGATCAGTCTGCCAGAAAACAACAACAAAAAACAACAAATCAACAGTGACGGCCTCCGGGTGATGAGGAGGGCCTTCGTTAGAGCGTTCGCAAACTGACCAACACCACCCAAAACCACAATAGGGGAAGACAGGACTACGAGGGGTTGTTAGTAGCGGGTCGGGGTGGTCTAATAAGTCAGCTGGCGAGGACGGGAGGGAGGGGAAGCGAAGGCAGATAGAGTAGGAAGATAGATCTCTTCTAATCTAATCTGAAGAGTTGATCTGAGCGTAAGTGTGAGGGAAGAGAGGGAAGAGATGGAGGGAGGGGCCGGTGCAGTAGTCTTGCTGCTGCATACATCCATTCACTCATGCAGAGCATTGCCTCCCTCCCTCCCCCCCAGTGGTGTCATAAGGCACTCTTCACATCCGACAGCCCTCTGTCGTCTATTGAAAGATGTCTTCTCTTTTTTATCCTAGTACACTCCTGCTGCGTATCCGTATTCTCCTAAGTAATATCCTTCGGACACACTACCTGCAGTCACTACAGTGCATACTCTCGAGAACCAACGTGTGCCTCAGTCAGATGGTATGAAATGAGAAGCGGTCTTAGGAGAGTGTAGTAGAGGAAGTATAGGTGAGTCGCGGTTAAGAGAAGGAAGAAACAGCGTTAAAGTTGTTCCCCCCATCGTAGGCTGGCTTGTGTACAGACCTAAGGCGGCCATTTTTGCCGACCGTGATGGATCTGTGTGTCAATATTTCTCCTTTAAGTTAAAGTCTGCGTTTTTAAAGGTGCAGCCCCCCACGCTTCTTTGCAATAGTTTGTTTTCACTTGGATCAACGCCGAACGCAAGGAGGTGTGTGTGTGTGTGTGTGTGTGTGTGTGTGTGTGTGTGTGTGTGTGTGTGTGTGTGTGTGTGTGTGTGTGTGTGTGTGTGTGTGCGTGTGTGTGTGTGTGCGTGTGTGTGTGTGCGCGTGTGTGTGTGCGTGTGTGTGTGTGTTCCAGGGAAGTGTTCCAGTTCCGTATTTCAGATCATCTATGCTCACCCACCACATTTCCTCGCTTCCCTTTTCACCCTTCAGTATTTTTTATAGATTGTCACCTTAATCCTTAATGTTTGTATTTGATTTGATCGATTGTGTTTGATTGGTAAAGCGTAGCGGCCGTAACTCCGGAGCGTTGTGTGTGTCGTGTGTGTCGTGTGTGTCGTGTGTTGTGTGTGTCGTGTGTTGTGTGTGTCGTGTGTGTTGTGTGTGTTGTGTGCTGTGTGTGTCGTGTGTGTCGTGTGTGTCGTGTGTGTTGTGTATGTTGTGAGCGCCCGACGGGGGCGTGGCTGGTGCCCGGTCACGCTGATCTCCATGGAAACCGAGTCGTTAAGCGTAATATGTGTGTGTGTGTGTGTGTGTGTGTGTGTGTGTGTGTGTGTGTGCGATGGTATTCCCGGAGCAGTGTAGCGCGCTAGCTAGCCGCTGTGAAGCACGGCAGGAATCGGATGTAAATTCCTTTTCCTTTAAGACCCGTTCCTCGTGCCGCTGCTGCCTCTGCGTTTTATTGGCCGCAGAGCGACCTCAGAGCGACCTCAGAGCTCATAATCCGGCGGCGCGCGGCTCTGCAGGTCTTATGTTGCGGGTTGTGAAGCGTCGTTTTAATGGAGTGGTGCAGCTGAACCAGGCGGTCGGGTCAACAGGCATTAATGGATTGTGGCTCTTGGCTCGCTCGCCCTCCTTCCTTCCTGGCTCTCTCTCTTCTTATCTCCTCGAGCATCCCAGTCGTCCGCTGATTGATGGTTGCTCATTTCCTGAGATGCGCAAGTTTGCGTTTCCCTCGTCCTGGAAAATCTGCTGGGTGGAATCTGTTGTCGCATCTCCTTGGCAAGAAATGCGGCAGATTAGGAACTCCCAGATTAAGTCAGGAGGACGTAGAGGCAGCTGCTGGGATCGAAGGCATCGGAGGTCGCATCTCCTCACCTTCAAACGGTCACGCTCACGTCCTGCCAGACCTGCAGCGGCCAGCGACACTCTGCACTCCCGCTTAACTTAAGTCATGCTTAAGTCCAACGAAATGACAAATGAATCTCTGGATACTTTTTTCTTGCACACGACCCCCGACCCCTGACCCCCCCTGGGTTCTGTGATCCGGACCGGCACGGCCTTCCCGGTTTTCCATTTTCCTGCAGGTCATTACCGGACTCCATCTGATTTAGCCATTCCGGGCCGTACCATGTGACAGGGTGGATTCTTTTAATGCGCATGGAAATTTCCAAGCGACACACTTTCCGTCCACGTTTGGTCCTCGTCATGTGACACGTGGTAGCAGCTAAAGATTCCTCTGCGCTGTTTTTTTATGACTAAAGCGTTCACCCGTCACATCTTCACAAGGCCCTGGATCCGATGTCTCCGGTCTCCTCCCATGCGCAGGTTCTGCTCATCCCTCAGTCTCCAAGAGCATTGTGCTTCAACAGCTTAATATTCATTTAGTGGCTAATCAGGCATCTGCTTGGTTTAAATCAGATTGTTGGGTTGAGTTGTGTCACGGTATCCTCCCCCTGATTGGCCAGTGAATGGCGGGTTACGTCACCTCTCTCCCGGGATACGTGACCCTCCTCCTCCTCCTCCTCCTCCTCCTCCTCCTCCTCCGTGGGGGGACTATTGATCAGGTGATTAGCTCATTGCTTCCCCAGCAGGCCGTATGTCACGCCGGTGAGAAGGAAACAGTAAAGATGCTCTCCTCTTTCACCACCCGGCACCCGGTCGTAATTTTTCCGCAGCCCCGGTCGCCTCGTTCAGCGAAGGCTATCTGTGTGAAGCTCACTCGCTCGGGAAGGAAGGGAGGAGTCCCCCCCGTGCTCCCCTCTCCACGCCGGAGCGCAGACATGCATTATCCATGTCCTTATGACCTCCACACCTGGGTACTGTGAGCCTGTGTGTCCGTCACTTCACCACTCAGAGCCCCACGCAGAGGCGACAACACACCCACACCTGTGTCCTGCACGGCAGGGGAAGATGCATCCATGGATGGCGAGACCGCAACGAGGTGTGGAACAGGAAGAGGAAGTGAGAGATGAGAGCAGCAACAGAGGAGACGGCAGGAAGGAGATGGGATCATGTGAGCACAGGCGACAAAGGCAGCGGCGAGGATAATAGCGCTAAGTGTGTGAGAGTAGAATAGAGCAGAGGGATCGCTCTCTCTGTAGAGCAGAGTCGAGAGAGAGAGAGAGAGAGAGAGAGAGAGAGAGAGAGAGAGAGAGAGAGAGAGAGAGAGCGTTCATGGAGACATCAGAACAATTAGAGCCACGGTCTGAACCGCAGCGGAGACGGAGCGCACCGGGCCTCCGAGCTCACTGGGTGCTATTGAACCGCTCTCTGACTCGCTCTTATTAAGCACTGTGTGGGTGTGGGTGTGTGTGTGTGTGTGTGTGTGTGTGTGGGTGTGG
>PIJE02001812.1:31132-32394 GCA_002895965.2 Coryphaenoides rupestris
TCTGTCTCTCGTCTCTCTTGCTCCTGCTCTCGCTCTCTGTCTCTGTCTTGTCTCTCAGCCTCTTCCTTGTCTTCTCTCTGTCTCTCTGTCTCTCTGTTCCTCTGTCTCCTGTCTCTCCATTGCCAGGCTCTCGGACCGATGCAGAGAAGCGCTCTCTGCTGGTGGAGGGCGGGCTCTCCTGGGCCGACCCGCATGACCCCAAACAGGACCGCAAGAGTCTGGGCGGCGGCGGCGGAGGAGGGGGCGTCGGCCTCTACGACACGGGCAGCCTCAAGAGGGAGGCGGCCAACAAGTGGAAGAAGGCGCGGCCTGGCGCGGGGGAGGGGCCGGAGGCGGGGCGGGGGGAGGGGCTGCGCAGGCCCCAGACCCTGGGGGGGCAGGGCAACGTGCCGAGGAGGCCCGGACGCAACCCGCCCGTGGGGGTCACCGCCCCCATCACACACACCCCGCCCCCCAGCGGGCTCAAACTGCCAGGTGAGAGACGCACACACACACACACACACACACAACCACACACACACACACACACACACACACACACACACACACACACACACACTTCTCTGACTGATTTACTGATATTCTAAGCACACAAACACGTTTGTTAGGTTGCGCACACACACTGATATACTCCCCCTCTAGTTCCCTACCACCACCCCCTCCCCTTCTCTCTCTCTCTCTCTCTTTGTCCCTGGCACACAGAGTCACACAGTGGCTCTCGCCCACAGCTGCAGCCCGCCGCCCCCCCCTACTGACCACACTCTCTTCCCTCTCTCTCACACACACACACACACACACACACAACACACACACACACACACACACACACACACACACACACACACAGCCCATCAAGGCGAAATGGGAGTGGGGGTTGAGAGGAGAGAGGAGAGAGAGAGAGAGAGAGAGAGAGAGAGAGAGAGAGAGAGTGTATCGTGGCGGTATAAAGGCCTCGTTCGTCCCCACAACGACTGGACAAGAGACGGTTCTGTTCTGTGGTGCGGCGAGAGCCACAGTCGCTTTAGTGGTTGCCAACATGGGCTTGGCCACCCATCCCACTGGGTTTTGTAAGAAAACACAGACCACACACACACACACACACACACACACACACACCGACACACACCGACACACACACACACACACACACAGTAATAAAAGCACAACAGTGTTGATTGTCTGTAGTGTGGCCGTTTATTGTGAACTCCCCATCTGTAGGGCTGAGAGTTAAATAGAGCACACGTTCACACACTCTCTCTCAT
>PIJE02001812.1:47248-74748 GCA_002895965.2 Coryphaenoides rupestris
CTGCCATCATGTGGGGGGCCCGCGGGTTCACGGCTCTGACCAGCAGAGGGATGCCCTCGGCCGTCGCCAGCATGGTCTTCAGACCATACTGCGGGGAGGAGGAGGAGTAGGAGGAGGAAGAGAGAACTGGTTTTAAATGCAAATCGAGGCAGAGATGGGAAGACTCCTAAAACATAGTTAATATACAAAACACGGCCTGGAAAATAGACTAGACTTTAAAGTGAGTTGGAATTTAAATGCCATGACCTGCTAGCTGGGTAACTGTGTCATGTGGATGCCGTTTTTGAATAATTTTTATTTGCACACCACATCAGGTTGGCCAGACCAAGTCTGTACCGATGACAATTAACATTCTAGGTGAATAAACACTTCACCATAATCAATGGCATTTCCTCAATGATGCAACCACAGAGCAAACGCAACACTGTGGGTGTAGACTGCCCCCTAGTGGCGCCGGCGCTGCACTACAACAACAGGAACAGAACTTGCAAATGGTTTCTCAGATGAATATGTATCTTTAGATACAAATCCCACATGTACTTTCTGTAAGTTGACCTCCACCTGACTGACACCTGACCTATTCCACGTTGGTTCATACTGGGACAGGGCTGGTGTCAGAGTCCCGAGTTCCTTGCAGAAAAATGCTTCCAACATTTCCCTGTCCTGCAGGTTTTAGTCGGCTACATATCTCACCATGTTGTTCATGAAGGATTTGAGGCAGCGGATGATCTCGTGCTGGCATTTCCCCGCCATGATGCTAATGAGAGAGAAGTGAACAGCAGACACAAGGACATACATTGGCTATTAAAAAAACACACGTACAACAGCAAAACACGATTTTATTTGTGAGGGAGACAGAGGGCGGGGGACTCACGGGTTCTCATCCCGCTCGTCCTGCAGTCTCCTCAGCCGGGTGAGGAGCAACATCAGGCCCTCCTCTCCGAAGTTCTGCACCCAGCTGGGGACCGGGAGAGGAGGAAGACACAGAGAGAGAGAGAGAGAGAGAGAGGCAGAGAGAGAGAGAGAGAGAGAGAGAGAGAGAGAGAGAGAGAGAGAGAGAGAGAGAGAGAGAGAGAGAGAAAAGAGAGAGAGAGAGAGAGGGGGGGGGATGAAGAGCCACAACATATCCTCTGGTGGGTTGGGAAAATAAAACTAGCGTATGATTATGTATGCCATAATTTACAATTGGATCATGATGACATGTTGTCATGACATTCTTTGTCCATATGTAATTGTTTAAGCAATAGGGGAAGACACCGGAGGGTGCTGTGAGACACTGTGGCCTGTAGAGGGCACCAATGCTACACATGTAGAAACCATCCTGTTTAAAAGCCACTCCCCTTAACCGTTACTCAGTGTGTGAAGCATCTTTCCAGGGTCAAAGATGTTCAGACTTGAATGAATTATTGTTATTATTAAGAGTTATTGCTCTTCGTAGCCGCTGTTCATATCCCTACTGTTCTTATCCTAGCTCTCTTGCTGACAACCTAGCAATTATGAGCGCTTGAAACTTGTTCTACTAACCTAGCAATTAGGAATGCTAGGTTACCATTAGCGATATATTGTTATCTCGCTCTTTCGACAAATGTATTTAGTGTAAGTAGTTTTGGATAAAAGTCTCTGCTAAATGTAAATCACTGTAAAACACTGATGTTATGTACGTTTGTATGCGTCTGCGTCTGTGTGTGTGTGTCCAGTGTTACCTGACTGGGTTGCTGTTGAGGGAGATCCGGAGAGACTCCAGGCAGCCCAGTAGCTGGACTGTGTCTTTGACATCAGACTTCAGGTCCACGATGTATATCTGGGCAGACTTGGTGCTCTCCTTCTGGTTCTGACCCTGCAGATAGACAGACAGACAGGCAGACAGAGAGACAGACAGACAGAGACGGACAAGGCAGTGAGAGATGCACAGAAAGACAAGGAAGTGAGACAGAAACAATAGATAAGACAGAGACAGACATGCAAACAAGAAACAGTGACAGACAGACAGAAAGAGAGAGACAGAGAGACAGGCAGACAGACAGACAAGGCAGTGAGAGATGCACAGAAAGACAAGTAAGTGAGACACAAAGAACAGATAAGACCGAGAGACAGACATACCAACAAGAAACAATGTAAGAAAGCCAACCAACCCAGTGTGCAGATCTTGCCTGGAATTTTATAGACGTACGGCTTCACAGAGAATACATTAAGACACTTTCATCCGACTTTCCCCAACTTCAACGGAGGACGGGGGGGGAAATTAATACGATGAATCAGGTGAAATGATGAAGTCAATCAGGGTGATCTTTGAGAGGAGCAATGTGGGCCTGATGTCCAACAATCCGCCTTACAAGGCACCCTTTACAAAGGTAATACCGACAGCACATTTAAGGAGCACTTAAGACAATTTAGGACCTTTCCATTTCCATGTAAAGACATTTTAGAACTTTTTTTTAAGGAACCCCGCGTCGTGGACACTCACAGGTTGTCCTCGCTATCCACGATGCAGATGGCCGACAGCAGCTTGATAGCGTCTGCCATCATGTGGGGGGCCCGCGGGTTCACGGCTCTGACCAGCAGAGGGATGCCCTCGGCCGTCGCCAGCATGGTCTTCAGACCATACTGCGGGGAGGAGGAGGAGTAGGAGGAGGAAGAGAGAACTGGTTTTAAATGCAAATCGAGGCAGAGATGGGAAGACTCCTAAAACATAGTTAATATACAAAACACGGCCTGGAAAATAGACTAGACTTTAAAGTGAGTTGGAATTTAAATGCCATGACCTGCTAGCTGGGTAACTGTGTCATGTGGATGCCGTTTTTGAATAATTTTTATTTGCACACCACATCAGGTTGGCCAGACCAAGTCTGTACCGATGACAATTAACATTCTAGGTGAATAAACACTTCACCATAATCAATGGCATTTCCTCAATGATGCAACCACAGAGCAAACGCAACACTGTGGGTGTAGACTGCCCCCTAGTGGCGCCGGCGCTGCACTACAACAACAGGAACAGAACTTGCAAATGGTTTCTCAGATGAATATGTATCTTTAGATACAAATCCCACATGTACTTTCTGTAAGTTGACCTCCACCTGACTGACACCTGACCTATTCCACGTTGGTTCATACTGGGACAGGGCTGGTGTCAGAGTCCCGAGTTCCTTGCAGAAAAATGCTTCCAAACATTTCCCTGTCCTGCAGGTTTTAGTCGGCTACATATCTCACCAGGTTGTTCATGAAGGATTTGAGGCAGCGGATGATCTCGTGCTGGCATTTCCCCGCCATGATGCTAATGAGAGAGAAGTGAACAGCAGACACAAGGACATACATTGGCTATTAAAAAAACACACGTACAACAGCAAAACACGATTTTATTTGTGAGGGAGACAGAGGGCGGGGGGGGACTCACGGGTTCTCATCCCGCTCGTCCTGCAGTCTCCTCAGCCGGGTGAGGAGCAACATCAGGCCCTCCTCTCCGAAGTTCTGCACCCAGCTGGGGACCGGGAGAGGAGGAAGACACAGAGAGAGAGAGAGAGAGAGAGAGGCAGAGAGAGAGACAGAGAGAGAGACAGAGACAGAGAGACAGAGAGACAGAGAGAGAGAGAGAGAGAGAGAAAATCATCAGCACACGGGGGGGGGGGGGGATGAAGAGCCACAACATATCCTCTGGTGGGATGGGAAATAAACTAGCGTATGATTATGTATGCCATAATTTACAATTGGATCATGATGACATGTTGTCATGACATTCTTTGTCCATATGTAATTGTTTAAGCAATAGGGGAAGACACCGGAGGGTGCTGTGAGACACTGCGGCCTGTAGAGGGCACCAATGCTACACATGTAGAAACCATCCTGTTTAAAAGCCACTCCCCTTAACCGTTACTCAGTGTGTGAAGCATCTTTCCAGGGTCAAAGATGTTCAGACTTGAATGAATTATTGTTATTATTAAGAGTTATTGCTCTTCGTAGCCGCTGTTCATATCCCTACTGTTCTTATCCTAGCTCTCTTGCTGACAACCTAGCAATTATGAGCGCTTGAAACTTGTTCTACTAACCTAGCAATTAGGAATGCTAGGTTACCATTAGCGATATATTGTTATCTCGCTCTTTCGACAAATGTATTTAGTGTAAGTAGTTTTGGATAAAAGTCTCTGCTAAATGTAAATCACTGTAAAACACTGATGTTATGTACGTTTGTATGCGTCTGCGTCTGTGTGTGTGTGTCCAGTGTTACCTGACTGGGTTGCTGTTGAGGGAGATCCGGAGAGACTCCAGGCAGCCCAGTAGCTGGACTGTGTCTTTGACATCAGACTTCAGGTCCACGATGTATATCTGGGCCGACTTGGTGCTCTCCTTCTGGTTCTGACCCTGCAGACAGACAGACAGACAGGCAGACAGAGAGACAGACAGACAGAGACGGACAAGGCAGTGAGAGATGCACAGAAAGACAAGGAAGTGAGACAGAAACAATAGATAAGACAGAGACAGACATGCAAACAAGAAACAGTGACAGACAGACAGAAAGAGAGAGACAGAGAGACAGGCAGACAGACAGACAAGGCAGTGAGAGATGCACAGAAAGACAAGTAAGTGAGACACAAAGAACAGATAAGACCGAGAGACAGACATACCAACAAGAAACAATGAGTATGTTTACATGCACACAATAAACCGATAACTGGGAATAATCAGGTAATGGTAATAATCTGATTTGACGCGTTTACATGCACTTCAGTAATCCGATAACTGAAAACCCAGGTTTACATGATTCAGTCAATTAGTTGGATTTCTTTCATGGCGTTCATGATGTAAAACTCAAACTTCATGTTTTGTTTACAACATGGCGTCGCTTATCATGGCATCAAAAATGTCGCCGTTCCTATACTTTCTCCCATCTAGGAGATGAAGGATGTTCATGTCCTTCATTTCATTGAGCATGAGTTTTGTTTCCTCTTCCCTCCAAAAATGGGTTCTACCCACGGATCTACCGCTGCCGCTCGCCATGTTTGTTGCCGTCCTGTGGTTGACTGCATCCGCATGCGTTCAATCTACATCGTTTCTTCTTGTTCTTGTTCTTGTTTTACGGCGGTTGGTCCATCCGTTTACACATGCGCAGATGTAAAAGAACGAAAAGAAACCTGATTATTGGTCAAAAACCAAGCTGTGTTTATCGGATTTCTCATAAACCGAAATAAAGGCCTTTATCCGATAAAGGTTATCGGACTATCCTGTATACATGACCACTTGAATAATCTGGTAACTCCAGAAATCTGATAATGATCGGTTTATTAGTGTGCATGTAAACGTGCTCAGTGACAGACAGGACAAGACACACAAGTTCACTCAGAGACCGAGGCTCATACTTACGGAGGCAATAAATACTCATTTTGTCAATTCAAAAGTGATGAGCCCAATTTAAAACTTGTCAAAAAGCTAATGCTCAGAGTTTATCGCAATGGCCCTATTGGAGTCTACTCCGCTGCCAAATTAGGCGTGATATAGACCATCTGCACGTGGCTTTGTTCACTTTTTTCCCTCTCCCTCTCTTGGAGCCGTTTAGCGTCAGCATAACGGCCTGCTGTTCTAGAAGCACTCACTTAGCCACCGACAACAACGTGAGGCTGGCGTATTTCTGTTTCTGTCTGCCTGTGCGTTATTTCGGGGGAGTAATTGGTTCCGTGGGCACGCTCGCTCGGGGAGCGCCGCGCCATATTAAAAACTATTGCAAAAAAAAATGACATAAAAAACCCTCGCAATGGAATAACCGCGTTACACGAGACGAGACGGAAGATTGAAAAACGGAGCGTTCAAAGTGCATCCCCTACGGGATTGCTCCTTTCTATAGCTTCCCTTATTGTTAATATAAAGACTGAATGCAGATGCCAGCATGCTGCTTAACGTGTGGGTACTGACGGCCTTGGAGGTGTGGAGGTACTGGGAGACCATCTCCCGCTTAATGGCGATGTCCTTCTCTCTCAAGGGCTTCTGCTTCTCCCCGATCAGGTTCATGTCCACCTGGGTAGCGAGGAGGGGGGGGGGGGAAGAGGGAGAGGGGGGGAGGGAGAGGGAGAGGGAGGGAGAAAGAGGGAGTGATGGGGAGAGGAAGGGAGTGATGGGGGTGGACATTGCGGAAGGCAGCAAATAATAGAGACAGAAATAGAACAATGGGAACAATGGTTGACAGTTTCATAGGAATCCATGCTAAAAATACATCATTAATTGCGTTTATAGTACGGAACGCAAGGTGCTCATGTGCAGCTTGATAAGAGGTTGAAAAGGTCGCTTCTCAAGTATCACAAAATGGGAAGGAAGCTTAGCCTAAAAGACGAAACACAAACCAACTTCTCTATGTGCCAGAAGTGTTACAGGCGCCCTTGCAGGCGACACTTTAATTAAAGATAATCGTACAATGCTGTGAGTGCATACACTCTCAGGACGTGCCCCCGATTAGAATCAAATACCTAACCCCAGCAATGTCACACATACAGCATATATATAAATATTTATACTGTGTATATATATATATATATACATACAACATACAATTGTGCTGTAAAAAAGGACTTCAAGAATAAATTCAAGAACTTTCTATGACCCACGTCCATTTAAGTGAATTTATCAATTACATTTTTTTCTACTTTTCAAGGCCTTGATTCTTTCCCCAAATTCACAAACTTTCAAAGATTTCAAGGACCCCTGGTAACCCTGTTGTGTGTGCATCTACGTAGCGTAACAGAAGCTCAGGGAAACGATAGCGGAGAGCCCACTTTATAATAAAATTACACATTCCTCTACACCCCACCGGCACCGAGGAGATTGTGCCGTCTGCCCCCCTCACCCCCCTCTCCCCCACCCCGACTCACCAGCATCTGTTCGAAGAGCTCCAGCACCGACTCGTCTTTGAGGTCGTAGAGCAAGGCGCTCTGGCCGCTGAGCTCGTAGCTGGCGGCCGCCGAGTGGCGCTGGTTCGGGCCCCGGGTGTCCCGGGTGTCCCCGCCGCCCCGCTCCTTGTCTTTCTTGGTCCGCATGCTGGTGAAGCGCTCGAGCTGGAGGAGGCGGGGGTCGCCAGAGGACACACACACACACACAAAAAAAGGCAACAACAGTCGCATCATCGACGTCAAGCAGGGGATCCGTAATCATCTCCACAGTTTGAAGCGAGGCAGGCTAATGTCTCGAGGGCGCCACCATCCATCATCAGGCGGCGTGCCGCGGCGCAGCAGCGCCCCGCGCAAACGGAGGGCTTCTTACGCGCGCCGCACACCCGCCAAAAAACATCAGGTTTCTAACTCTTTCAAAAATACCACACTCGTGGACATATAAGGTGGACAAACGGTGGGCTAAAGCAAACACATTCCGGGGAATCTGTTCTCCGTGGTGTTGTAGTAACTTTGGGTAAGAAGCCGTCAAGGTTTGGGCCACACAAACGGCGCTCTTGTCACTTACCGCCAATAAAGACATGGCTCTAGCCTGGGCTACGGCAGTTTTAACACCAGCACGCGTGGTTGACAAGCCGCCGTTACAAGCAAAGGGGACAAGGTGGCCACGACGGCTCTGCAGGCGTGCCCGGTGACTTGGGAGGGAGGCCGTTAGCGTAGCGTAGCGTAGCGTAGCTTAGCGGCCACGTGGCGTCAGCTAGCCTGAGCATGCTGCACCGCCAACGCCAACGTGCTTCTCTCCCGCGTGCGACGGAACGGGTTAATGGACGACGCGGCACGCAGACAAGACGGACAGACGACGTGCTAACCGGCACCGAGCGGTGGGTGTGGTCAGGGTGGTTAGTGCAGAACAGACGGTGAACGGATGAATGGTGAGGTTAAGGTCGGGAATGGAATGATGATGGTGGTGGTGGTGGTGGGCGGGTGGCGGGCTTTTGGGATGCACACACAGATGCACGTACAGTACAGTATAGTCCACGCACATACAGTACATGTGTTAGGATGGTAACACCGCAGAGGTGGGGGGTTTTCACGTAGCCAAAAAAAAAAACCAAACCTACCTCTTCAGGAATCAGCCGTTTGAGTTTCTGTACGGAACGGATGCAAAGAGGGAGAGAAACAAAACAAAAATTGGAACGGGGGAGGAATTAATCAAAGAGTGGACAGGAAGATGGAAGAGCAATCGAGTGTGTGTGGGGTGAGGGGGGTGAGCGGGTGAGGGGGGTGAGGGGGTCTTCTAAGGAGCCGTTCATTTCTAGGGAGTTCATTACCGATTGATCGTAGCAGGGATCTGGGGTCTATATCTGCCCTGAGGAGGTTGTGGTGTCAACTGGGCATTAGAGATTAGTGACCGGGACGAATTCCAGTATGGATTCGCTGGGTCAATGTTGTTGCACGCTGCGTGTGTTTGTGCGCGTGTGTGTGTGTGTGTGTGTTGCAAAGTCACTTCGAGCTGTTACGTGCCATGTCAAAATCTATGTTCTCGTGACATCACAAGTGGGAGTGACCGTCCACCCAGATGTATAATGGCGAGCCCACCCAGTGGACTGTACCAACTGGTAGGCTGATCTACTGTATCAAGCACACATGTGGGTGGACACTCCCTCTTGTGTGATGTCACCAGAGTGTAGAATTTGATATGGCTTGTAATGGCTAATCAAAGTATAAATCAGTTGTTCAGGTACTTTTTAGCAAAAATGTGCACGTGCTTAGAGGTCCGGGCCACTAGGTGGCAACGTTCCACCAATAATATCCCCTTCTCTGGCAAAACACCTGCACCACTTGTATCCACTAGAGGGGTAGCTCTCCAAATGTTTAAACATTTGCATTGAAGGCTCTGAGAGCTCATTTCTTTGATAAGAACACACACACACACACACACACACACACACACACACACACACACACACACACACACACACACACACACACACACACACACACACACACACACACACACACACACACACACACACACACACACACACACACACACACACACACACACACACAGATAAAACATCTGCTCTCTTTACAACTCTCAACACGTATCTACAGCAAGCAGCTCTAATCTTTGATCGAAGGCGATCAGTCACACGCGGCAGCAGTGTACAGCTGGTACAGCCTCGACTCACTGCTGTGCCAACACATGTTCAACCTCAGCAAACCTTGCTAAAAATGTGTTTGCACAAAGAGCCGTAGCCAAAGCTGGGTGAAACATATGATCCGCTCATAAGAAACTCTAAAAAGAGCCATTGTAGCCTTGACATGTCTTAAGCGGGCCAAACTACAGGACAGACATCCTGAAGCCAGGGCCTCCCCAGCCGTCCACTGCCTCTCATGGGTAAACAGTTGGACGTCACAAGGTAACCATTAGCCTTCTTAAGAGCCTTCTCCTGATGGTCTTTAGTCGTGTTTATGAGTGAGGGGTCTCTGACGATTTGCTTACGCAGCGCAGCACAGCACAGCGGAGGGCGACATGAAAGCCTGCACTTAACACACCACCACCACAGGTCCACGCCTGCCTGGTACTACCGCTCTGTCCTCTCCCCCTCTCCCTCTCCCTCTCCCCCTCTCTCTCTCTCTCCCTCCCTCCCTCCCTCCCTAGAGAGGCGCACTGGCCTATTCACAGACTAGGAATAGACCACAACAACACAATTGAACTTTGTTGGACAAGAAAACGGGTGGAAATTCCAATGCACGGCGCACAAAGGGTCATTCTGGATCTACGAAACAATATGGATCTGGATTCCCGGGGACCTCATTAATGCAGACGGCGTGTTTGTTAGCTGCCACATTGCGACAAGTAAAAATGAAGAACTTGGTGATAATGAGCATGTTCACCCCCCCCCCCCCCACGCAACCCAGTCGTGTAAACTCCTGTAGCCTAGAGACCCAAATAGTCAGCCCTACACCTGTAATTACAGAGATTTAGGGGGTAGGCTAGCTACTCCGGAAATCCATTGGGCCAAATGCAGACGAAACAAAAAAGTACATAAATAAATAAATAACCCACCGTCGTTATTTCATCGTGAACGCAAAACGACAAAAGTAACTGTATAATAAGCACATTATTAGTCACACGTTCCACATGCATGAACCCACAGGGCCACATGAGCAGCCTTAGCGTGTTCAGCACGTCACATGTCAGCCGTCGGCCTAATAATGGCCTCATGACTCCTGCTAATGAATCAACTCGCTCGCACACCACTCCAACACCGCCTCCCCCTCAGCACCACCACCACCACCACAACTGCCATCGCCACCTCTCCTCAAATCCCCTTCCTGCTTGTTAGTGCCCCTTCTGCAACACCTCTTCGCCTAACAATCTCAACCCCCCCCTCTCTCTCGCTCTCTCGTTCTCCCTCCAGAGTCATGGCTCATTGGGTCCAGCTCTGACTCAACCGGCTTGGCTGACACCGAAGCCATCTACCGTTCATTTTCCTTTCACCGTTGCAATACTCTTTCCGTGTCTTCCATGCCTGCACTGTCTGCTAAAGCTTTGATATGGGTACCAGATTGACTCTTTCTCTCTGGCTCACACAGACAGACAGACAGACAGACACACACACACACACACACACACACACACACACACACAGAGGGGGGTACAGTAACAGAAGCCCGAGGTGTGCACCGGGTATTTATTACAGAGTAGATTGCAGGTATGCGGCGTTCTGAAAGGAGTGTGGAATGCAGCTGATAGCAGACAGAGTTCCTCCGTAAGGGAGGGTAAGCTTCTACTTCAGTTTAACGTACGGGCCCAACGCAATCAACCCAAATCAATATCTCAAATGCTCAAACCACCCAGTCCTTTTACAGACCGTCCAAAGCCCTTGGGGAGACACGGCCACTTTCACAGTCCGTGAGCCCATGAAACACTATGTGGTGTGTAGGTATTGGGTAACATTCAGCACATTTCAAGTGCTTATGATGCAATATAGACACACACTTCTCCCTCCAAGCACCACACCCTTGGTGTGGTGCCGCTCGGTGACCGCTCACATTCACACTCAAGATGAGTCAGAGACTGCTTTACAAGGCCACAAAGGAGACGTTAGCTCACAGGCTACGCAGGCTGGAGTCTTAAGGCTCCTACCCTTACCACCACTGGCCGATTTATTTTTATTTTTTATAGTCGGCCCGGACTTTGGCAGTGCACACAATGCTACTGCACTTCGTGATGAGCAGTCTTGCCTCGCCGTCGGTGGACCCC
Source organism: Coryphaenoides rupestris (assembly GCA_002895965.2). Classification (NCBI taxonomy): domain Eukaryota; kingdom Metazoa; phylum Chordata; class Actinopteri; order Gadiformes; family Macrouridae; genus Coryphaenoides; species Coryphaenoides rupestris. The sequence continues at coordinate 58,391 of PIJE02001812.1, forward strand.
ACTCGGCGACTGGGAGCATGCGGGGGGACACACATGAAGACCCTTACTCTACTATCAGAATATCGTCAACGCCTTCCCTTGACCGCGCATCGCACGGGCACTTCTTGACCTCAAACCCCATCGGCCTTTCTTGACGATCTCAAATCTCATTGGCTGTTGCCACTGCCAGCGTAAATGGGCGATCTCAGTCGGAGAACAATCAGAGCCGCCGACTTCAGTCACTCCCCGATCGGCAGGATTGTCGCACCGTGGGGGAGGGGAGCCTTTCAGCACACGTCAAATGATATCTCCCACTACCGCCAATATGTAACATACGTAGAAAAGGTCACTATCGGTAACATTGGTCCGTCTTAGTTTAGCATCGTGCACAACGGCCTAAGACCCGCGGTTCTAATTGAGCCATCCTGTGGTTCTACGAGTCTGTGGGGTTTTCTCGAGCGTCTTTGGGATGGAGCTCTGGGCTGTCCCTTTGACTGCTGCATCGGCTGGCCAAGCTTATTGGCCCTTCCCGCTGCCAGAGAGAACGATTGAGATGGAGAGAGAGAGGGAGGGCAGGGGGGTACGAGACGTAAAATGGTGTGCCTGCGTGCGAGGGTGGTGGGGATGGGTGTTCTCTTGCTAATGATGGGTTAGTTGGAGGCGGCGACCTCTCTGCTTTCGGTTTCCCTTCCCAGTGTTTGTGTGCAGAAAACAAAAACACACACACACACACACACACACACACACACACACACACACACACACACACACACACACGCACACACACACACACACACACACACACACACACACACACACACACACACACACACAACACACCAACACACACACACACACACACACAAATTTGGGACACAATGGTGCCATCCTGCCCACCAAGCGGAAACCAAGCAGTTGACAGCAAGCAGGGGATTCTGGGTAATCTCACAGGAAACATAAATAGTGTTTTTCAGAGAAACAAACAGTCCACGAAGAAGTCCTCAAACAGAGCACGACAGGGGGGCGGAAGCAAAGAAAGACTTTCAAAATATAAAAAAAATTGTATTATTATTAGATATTGTATAAACATTACCATTTGTTATTTTTCTTGCAAAATGGATGATATATCACACTTGGCAGATTGGCCGCAAAGGCAAGGAGCATGAAACGGGGAGACATTAAAACTATGCAGATACAAAGGAGAGGATGGGAGGAAGTAGGGCTGGGCGATAAAACGATAACAATATGTATCGCGATAGACACGTAATCAATATCAATAGAAAATGCGTTCGATAGAACGTTTCGATTTTTTTTTTCCTCGTTGGAAGAAACCGGAGCTAAGAGTCTAGCTCCGCTTTGAACCAGAGGTTGCGAAGCAAGGTTGGTTGCATGAACAAAGGCACTCGTCCTCTGGTACCTAGCAACGTATGGAGTGACACGTTTTCATTGTGATTTTAATTTTCATGTTTATATTTATTTATTTGAGTGTTTTCCATGGTTGTGTTGACATTCCTTTTCCCTGTCTGCCTACAATCAGAGGAAGGTTAAGTTTAAAATAAAAATGTTTAAATTTAGTATATTTTTCTCCTGGTCCTTATTTTAAATAGGTCATACAAATGATCAATAATTATCGATATCGACCGATATGAAACACTTATGATACAGTTTTCAGCCATATCCCCCAGCCCTAGGAGGAAGCGACATCAAAAAGAGGTGTGGCACTTCTGTGTTCGCCGCTGGTCACGTGACGCCTCAGGAAAGATGACAGTTGACGTTTGCTACAGGATGACGCCCAACGTGTCAGTCAGAAGACATCGATATCGCTCCCACGGCCGCACGAGACAAGACGCACTGAAACAAGCTGCCAGAGACATGAGGCGCTTTGCAGACTTCCTGTTGCCGCCACTCAAATGTTCGGTTCTGCAATTTGCGTTGTCACTAATTTATCTCTGTAAGAATCGTTTAGATTACCCTGGGAAGGGCTAAAGACATAAAAGGGGTGAAAAACACAATGCTTTGACTTGCAATCACCCATGAAGCAAACATGAGATTCTGCATTCATATGGAGGCTTGCAATCGACTCGCATATGCAAGGCTTTGCAACTTGAAAACACACTTGCAAGGTTCCTGTATAGGCAGTGGTCCCTGTAGTGTGGAGGCAAAGGCAAAGAACGCAAGATATGCTTTCTAATAGAAAGCCACGGTCGACAGGCTTACGATGACTGTCTGGTCAGCCATTAGCGCAATGGACTAGACATCTGACTAGATGGTTGTTTCACTGAAGCTGATCAAATTACCTGTTCACCGGAATGAGTGTTTAATGGACTTTGGCCCAAGTGTGCGGGGGGAGGAGGGCAAGGGGGCGGGTGTGAATAAAAGGGGATGCAGGTGAAAGGGCAAAGTGGGGGGTGGGTGGGTAGCTGGACAAGGGCCGGGGCGGAGTCTCTGACGAGGGCCTGGGCAGATGTGTTGGGTGTCCGTCGGTTTGATGGCTCAGCGGGTCACCGGTCCAGCGGTGTTCGGAGAGACATTAGCCTAACGGCGCCGTTCACGCTGCTTTTGCTACGTCCTCCTGAATGCTAAAAATGTGTGATGTGTGCATACACAATGGGCCTTCTGTAGGCCTGTCATTACACAATCTTTTCTATATTTCTATTTTTAGATATACATTTCCATCCTCTGAAATGCATACATCACCATTATTATGTGTAACAAATCTACTGTAATAAAATATAAAATGTACAAATGTACAAATACTGACTTCTCCAAAACTATGCCATCATCAGTATTTACTACTTCTTCTTTTTCCATTTCACAACGGCTGATTTCAATCTCAAGGAACGCGTTCATTCATAGTCAGCAATGGCTCTGTAAGTCGCTTTGGATAAAAGCGTCTGCCAAATGCCCTAAATGTAAATGTAATATTCTCCGATAGGTTCAACCTGAAAAATATCATGTTCAGCTTCAAAAGCCATCAAATATCACACATCATAGAATGGCGTCTCTGCACCTGGAGGCGAGGCGAGAGGCCGGATCCTCTTCTCAAGCACATTTTGTGTGCGTGCGCGTGTGTGTGCGTGCGCGTGTGTGCGCGTGTGCGTGTGTGTGTGTGTGTGTGCATGCGCAAGTGAGCAAAACTGACACCTTTGACTGCCAAATTGTTGAAGCAATCAACTGCTTGTAATGAGGAACTATTTGCTTTCATTCATTTGACCCGGTCTCTCCTTCTTGCCATCAGAGAATGACATCACCGCTCCAATTAGTTTCCGTGATTTCATGGGAAACGAGTGAAATGTCAAAGCCGCCCGGTCTATTTATAGAATCGGGAGCGACTGAAAAACATATGGAAGTAATATTTTTACGTGTGTGTGTGTGTGTGTGTGTGTGTGTGTGTGTGTGAGAGAGGCAGAGAGCGATGGAGACGTCTGGTAATTCACGATGTGTGATTACAACGTTGCCATGGCGACTCAACGGTGAGTGTTTGCACGTGGTGTCACTCAGGGAGAGGTGGCAGAGAGTGTGTGCGCAGCAGGCAGGCCCGCTCATGGCTTTGGGTTTCCGGTTGGGTTCACGGTCGGAAAGCAGGAAGTCACCAACATATACACACACACACACACACACACACACACACACACACACAAGTCTCACACACAGTCTCACACACACACACACACGTGCTACAGTAGCAGCAGGTGAGCGTCTGCAGGAAGCCCTTTATGCCAAATTAATCTGTAATGCTGCAAACATCCACTGTCTGTCTACCATCATGACCAGAGCATGGAGGAATACCCCCTTAGTCATCCACCACCACCACCACCACCACCACAGGGGCAAGGTTGCCACCGTCTGTAAGCTCCTTGTCTGTCTACGCACCCCTCTGTTGTGGTCGAGTCCAGACACCCACAGTGTCAAACAGAGCCCCCGGGGAGCTCTGGCTCTGCTCTCTACGCCACGCGTGTTTGGAGTCAGCACATGGTAGACAGCACACGTCTACCCCATTGAAATAATTGGTAGCAGGGCTGGAAGGACACAAGCATTTGTCATGTAATTGGACTCAAGACTGCACAATATGCAGTTAAGGAATAAACAGGTACACATTAACATTTTCTGTGTCCTTCTCTGGTAAAATGTCAGAACACATGAACATTTCCATTACAACATCTCCAACGGCAGACAATATTATTGTAAACTGGTTAAACTTGGTTCAATGTTTTATTTGCCTGCAGGCACTGCATTGAAACCAATGCGACACGATTGCATTCCGTGCTCAATGCAGGAGAAGTGCATGCAACACAGACAGTAGCTCAATTCATTTCAACCTCATGACATGCAGCTCTTCTGGCAGTTTCCTGACAGCTCCCCGTCATAACCAGAACTTATCTTTTGTTTGGCAATTACCCGTTTCCTCCGCGACCACCGCTTGACAACGGACGGTGATCCATGGAACGAGGTTAAACGCCCACACTCCCGGCCCCCGCCCACCCCCCAAGAGAGTGACAATCGCTTCAGAACAAGTGGAGGATTCTGCCAACGGCCATTCATCACAGGCGTCGGCGTTCGGCAGCTATGGATCCATAGTTCCGCGCTGCATCTCTGCCCCCTGGGGGAGGTGATGTCCCTCTCGGGGTGCAGGATGAGAGAGCACTCTCTCGGTGGACGGATGGGTTCAAAGTGTGCCCACACGCCTGGGGTCATTACATGGTGCTAGGGCCTGAGAGCCACTCTCAGGACAAAGACACACTCCCAGGGAAAATGTCAGGAAATTGGGTCTGGTGGGGCCATCATTTACTAGCTTGCTGCAGCCGCAAGTGAGTCACTAAGAGCCCACTGAGCTCAATTGTACCCTTGTTGTAACAGCCACGTTTTCTACTGCGCACAACTTTTAGTGCGTGCGTGTGTGTGTGCTTGAGACAAAAGAGAGTGAATGTGTGTGTGTGTGTGTGTTACAATATGGGTCAGCGCAGAACAAAAGCCACAGTAATATAAAATGCAACGCCTCCCCCTTGACACCACCTCCATGTGCATTCTGGTGTTTCATGAACCCATGAGCATTCATCACCTCAACACACACACACACAGGGGCTCTATCTGCTCTATCCCTCCCACCAACCAGAGAGCAAACAATAGATTTATTTAGATATGACAATGAGCTCAACTTATGAACTACTGGCAACCCAAGAGCCTCGCTCATGAGTGATTGTTTAACCCATATGGATCATCCCATATGCTCCTTCTGCTGTATATACTGTCAATATTGTGGATGTTGTGATCCTCTAATTGGTGTTGTATTGTGCTTTTGCACATTCCACTGGGCATCGCCACTTTTTCATTTCACTGCACGTCCTGTATGTGCATGTGACAATTAAACTTCGCGAATCTTGAATCTTGCAAAAATACTGACCAAGTAGCAGCAACTTGTGGAATCAATACGGACTGAACTACAAATACACTGGTAGCGGGGTGGGGGGGGGGGGGGTAACATTTAACAACAAATGTACTGAAGACAGAAACTGCACATTTTACACTAATTAGGCCTCCGTCGCTTCGACAACCTGGCGACGCGTTACTTCCTACAGACGCGCTCGCGATCAATCCAGACGGAAATCAATTGCTCAAAAATCGAAAGAGAAACGGAAATGATTCCATCGGCGTAGGAAAAAAGGTTATAATGGTTTATCGAGCCGTTTAGAGCAGGCGTGTGTGTGTGTGTGTGTGTGTGTGTGGTGTGTGTGTGGGGGGGGGGGGGTTGGGGGGGGATGGTTCTTCTGAGCATGTGTGGCGATCACATCCGTGTGCATTTGGATTTTCTGCCTGTTGGCTCTCAGGCCATGGCCAGCATCATCATCATCACCCCCACCCCTGTGCGACTGATAATGAAGTTTCCCCACGGGCCCATCGGCTTGACTGCCACCTCAGCATGGGCACAGTGTGTGTGCCGCCCTGAGAGAGAGAGCAAGAGAGAGAGAGAGAGTTCACCCTTCGCCGGGCACAGCTAACTACGCACTCAACAATACCTTACAGAGGATGAGCAGGGAGGCAGGGAGGCAGGGAACCGTGTGTGTGTGTGTGTGTGTGTGTGTGTGTGTGTGTGTGTGTGTGTGTGTGTGTGTGTGTGTGTGTGTGTGTGTGTGTGTGTGTGTGTGTGTCAGCCTACGGCACCACTTAAATGAAGGTCTAATTTCACCCGCACCCATGTCTCTGATGTGATGAGGCCGCATCGAGCGCTACGCCGCGCCACTCAGCATCACTGCGCAGACTAATGCCCGTGGACGTCTTGCGCACACTGAATCTTTTATGGGCCTGCTGTCAGACTTCACCTGAAGCCCTTAGTGAACAGGGATGTTGTACATCAAATAATAAAAACAATAAAGACAGTCAAGTTCTCGGTTTGTTTCTGTCGAGGAAGTCTCTCTTCCCAAAATAAACAAGCATGTACCAGATTTGAAGCTCTCCATACATAGCAACAAGAGATATTTATTTAAGGCCAGCTCCAAGAAAATGATATGTACGTAGGAGTGGGAAGACTAACAGAGGGGCAGGAAGGGGGAGGTATTGGGAAGTGAGACATGAGGAGGGAGACATGAGGGGAGAGAAATGAGGGGAGAGACGTGAGGGGAGAGAGACATGGAGCGAGGCATGAGGGGAGAGACATGAGAGGAGAGAGACATGGGAAAGACATGGAGAGAGACATGAGGGGAGAGACATGAGAGGAAAGACATGACGGCGAGACATGAGGGGGAGACATGAGGGGGAGACATGAGGGGAGAGACATGAGAGGAGAGAGACATGGAAAGAGACATGAGGGGAGCGACATGAGAGGAGAGAGACATGGAGAGAGACATGAGGAGAGAGACATGGAAAGAGACATGAGGGGAGAGAGACATGGAGAGAGGCATGAGGAGAGAGACATGACATAAGAGGAGAGAGACATGGAGACATGAGAGGAGAGAGACATGAGGGGAGAGAGACGTGAGGGGAGAGACATGGAGAGAGACATGGGGAGAAACAGGGCAAGACCAGCCTCAGTCTCCAAAGTATTTATTTATTTTCCACGCACAAGTTCAACATCCATCTGCCATGATCCAGCTGCCATCCATCACCCCACTACATCCTCTACTCCTCCCCATGTGTAGCCCCCCTGTGACTACCCCTGCCTGGCCCTCCCTGGAACTCAATTTCTCCGTTCAACTTTCTGTCTCTCTGACAACCTACTGTCCTGTACCAATGTTAGCAGTCTAGCCAGCACAGCCACTCGGAGCCTGGCCGCATGACTGGAGAGCTTACTCATTCTAATACACCTTAACGACATGTTAAGTCAGATCCAGGTAAGGCTAATCTTCCGGTGCGTTATGCCAACAGAGACTTTGAGGTGTACCTATGTGTGTGCGTTGCTCTTTTCAGGGGGCTTCTTCAAATGACCTATGCAGCAAACTCGGTGGTCGGTGGTCTCCTCTTGTTTACATGGAGGGTGCGGTGTTGGTGTTAGTGTTAGTGTTAGTGTTAGTGTTAGTGTTAGTGTTAGTGTTGGTGTTGGTGGTGTGTGCAACCCAAGAGAAGATTAGCTGTAAGCTGACAGTCAGGAGACTGGAGGGAGAGAGGGAGTCCCACTGGAGGGTGGACCGGCGGTGTAATCCCAGCCTATAAATACCACCGATCCCTGTGTAAAACAACCTCCAAGACGCAGATCAGAAGTTGTTAGTCGGACTCGTGGAGTCTAGACAGCGTGGCGGCTGCTACCAATCTTCCGACATCTCGAACAGATTCTGGCTTCGCTTTATGTCGACACGTCGCCTGTGGTTATCTCTCAGCCAGTGTGCTTTCAAGATGCCCAAGAAAGACAAAGACAGGGCTAAATAAAGCAGTAGATAGTGGATAACCATTGCGTTATCCTATAATGGTGTTACGCCCTTCAAGTCTGAGCTACGCCACACACACAGACAGTCAGACAGACAGACAGACACTGACAGACAGACCGGCAAACACATACACAATCCATACAGTCTGAGCCTAGTATCGGATATTTTGCGTGGCAGTGTTGTATCGATACAGAGATGTCAAGTATCAATCAGTTTTATTCTAATCAATTTCTTTTTTTCGGTTCTCCAAATGTGTGATGATTAGTTGGTTGCTGCTTGACAACGGCATTTTGCTGAAATATTATTGATTGAAGTGAGATGAACAGACTGTCAACATCCATTTCATAATATGTTTTCAGAGTTTTCCTTTGGGGACATAATTTGCAATTGAAAAAAGTTATAGCGATATATATATATATATATATATATATAGCATATCGCAAAATATAATTGTAATCGCAATAATATTGTATGACTTGGGTATTGCGATAATATTGTAGCATTGGAGCATGAAGAGCCATTAGAATCATGTACAACAGAGCAGCAAATTGCCTCATGTATCAGGTAACGATTTTCATTTACATTCACATTTGCATTTGGGGCATTTGGCTTTGTTTGGACGATTTCTTTCCAAAGCGGCTTGGCACTTGCCGTACCAAGTATAGGCCTACTTCCTGGTTACAGTTTCATGCAAGCTCGCAAATGTCACGGTGTTACCTCTCCCACGCACACCACACCACACCACACCGAGCACACACGAGACGGCAGACAGCCCAACAGGCCATAGGGAGGGATTAGAACAGGAGGAGGGAGAGAGAGAATGCAGAGAATTTCCACATGGGTGATAACACTCACACTGATGACTAGTGAATTGCGCCTAATGTACCTTGCGCCTAATGCCTAAAGTGATAGTGTCGGGATATCTTTATTCCAAGAGGACGTACACAGGGCTGTGTTAGTTAGGTTACTTCATCGGCTGGACCAGTGCAAGCAAGGTACAACTTCTCCTTCTGGAAGCACCAAAATTCTGTCAAAAAACGGCACAGCATTGTGGCGTAATGTCGCGATTAGCCTCATGCAATGACATTATTCGAGTACAGATTTGCAAAGGCCTAATGGCTTTGGCCAATAAATCAAAGTAATCTTTCATGTGCCATCTTGGTACGACACAAACAATTGAGACCGTGTTTACCAACTGCTGTGATGTCATTAAGCACGTTTCTCCAGTTGATAAACGACAAGCCCATCCCTGGGGTCCCCCCAACTTATGTAAAACATACCGCGGCACCTATGACTTCAACATTACAATGACCCCCTGACCCCAATCAGGGCTCTCCACGTCGAGCAGGAGTGTCCAGAGACCAAAACGAATGATAGATAGCCATCTTTCGCCTGGTTATCACCATTAGCCTTCCCTCAGTCCGCGGAAGAGCTCGGTCCGAACCCATCAGTACCGGGTCAGGACCAGCTGCCAGAGATAAGCAGATCTAGTCCATGCATCTTCAGTATCTGGGAAGTCTCCGAGCTGCCAACCAGGCTCTGCTGATAACTGCCTGCTCTGCCCTGCTCTGACATAATGGAGGCCTCCTCCAAGGCCTCCTGTGTGTGTGTGTGTGTGTGTGCCTGCAATTGCTACTCAACTTTGTTACCTCCTGTGGGCATACGAGGCGGAGGAGAGGAAACAAAGTATGTGCATGAAAGTGCAACGGAGCAACCGTGTGTGGTTCGAGAGGTCGGCTGAGAAAGGCAAAATGGGGAAGAGAAGGCTTCCTGTGGGCCAACTTTCACAACGTCCTGTCATCGACGCAAAAATTAGAGAAATAGGCCTCATGTAGCGTTGTATGAGTTGTTGAGGAGGAAGGAAATAATGACAGAATAGTGTGTGTGTTCACTCTGGGGTGCATGCGTATGCGCGTGTGTGCGTGTGTGTTTCAAAGTGGCAGCGGTGGGCAGAGGACACGGGTACGTAAAAAAGGAGAAGGCATTTTGTCGAGTGCCGAGCGAAAAAGGAGGCCGGTGGAGAGAGAGAGCGCTAACAGATGGTTGTGCAGTCTGTGGACACAGCAGCCAGATTAGTGCAGTGTACACACAAACTTATTTGACTACTATAACACCACCAGATCCCAGCCACCCTCCCTCCCTCCCTCCCTCCCTCCCCCACATCCACCCGTGCGGCCCAGATTCAGCAACAAAAAAAAAGCCAATGCACCGACTGCATACCAAAATAAGGCGCGATTCCGTCCGGCCCTTTCAAAACGTAGCACTGGTGGAAAGCCTGGAAGGGCTATACAGACTGGGTGCAGTGGCTCTGGGAAGGGGAGGTCGCTGGCTGGGTTGCCTGAGGAGAAACGCGCCTGGTGAATATTCAACAGAGCCATATGTGCACATGATCGGTGTTCAAAGTCCCTCCGCCGGCACCAGGAAGCTGTCCTTGGGCCAGAGCTAAACCTGCGCTGTCAGTAAATGTGAGGGGGGCGGTGGGGAAGTGTTGCTGCTCCACCCTAGTATTTTCACAACACTAACCCTAAACCCCATCATGCCGATGCATGTGCGTAACACACACACACACACACACACACACACACACAATGAACACACAGATGATGACAGTGCACAGGAACACCAGAGGCGATGACGAAGACCATGTCATTCCGTTAGTGCGCAATCAGCGTGACAGAACCTGAGCGAGTCGCAACAGGACCAAAGAGTGTGACTCGTGAAGTCGGATTTAAGTTGCAAGCACATCGCTTCGGGCCACATGTCCCTGTGACACCGTGTACATCAACATGTCATGTTCAACAGTCGCCAGAAAGTTTTCGGACAGATTCCACGCATCTCCTGCATCTCCTGCATCTCCTCCTCCTCCTCCTCCACCTGCCTCGCGGTGTCGGGGGAGGTTGACATGATAAGCAGTGTCCAGGTAGGCTGCGCTCTGTGGATAAGGGAGCACACTTCATCCAGCGTCTCATTAAAACTGCATACCCAATGAGAGGCTCCTGGAATCCCGGGGATGTTTCACACGATAGGCTGCGCTCAAACTTTGAAAAACCTGTCACTGTCCAGGGCCTTGTTCAAACATTCATTATGCATGGTGTGGACTGCCAGCAGCAGCATTCACTACTAAGGTCTTGTCCACACGTATATAGATATACGTAACTCCGCCCCTCACAATTCCCGGTTTCCAGTCTCCTGGAAGTTTCCTATCGCATTGTCGAACTTATGGATCCCAGATTAGCCGCCACCCACGCAGACCCACGCAGGTGGTGACGCACACAAGGCCACCCCTGGCAGGGGGGTGGGGGGTTACTGTGCGTCTAGTGGTACAGCACACCGACCTGCGCCCTGCGTTACAACACAACCCAACATGCCCCGCGGCATCATTTAGACTCTTCACCTATCCCTCCACCAGTCTGCCGCCCCCCCCCCCCCGGACTCATCCCCCAGGAAAAGCTGTCATCCATCTGCGGCTCGGAACATAAAAACACAAAAACTATAGGTAGGTAACGAAGACGCGCGTCATAAAGTAGCCGTGTGCGTGTCGCAAGGTGAAGGTGGGATTCCAGGCCAACCACGTAATTTATTTCTGCAACGCGGTGACTCTGCATTCCACTGGGTGTACGTGCCCTAACAAACACACAGGCAGCCCTTCCTATTACGCGGCTCAGTTCACGTACAGACAGCCACGCCAGGCTCACCGGGAGAACAGACAGTCCTCTGGGTGGCTGAGTCAAAAGCCGACGATGTGAACCTAATAGTTTATTTTTTAATAATTTACCCCACACCAGATTGTTACCGCATCGGGACTTGATCTTCACTGCTGACTCGAGTGCAAACAAGATATTAGTTTCAGTCTGTCTCAAAAGCAATCTCAATCCATTATGAATCTACATAAAAAGGAATAGTTGGGGATGTATTAACAAGCTGGGATGAAGTACAGGGGATTCATTTTGGGGATGCGAATGTTGGCCTTTTCTGATGATTATGAAGGCAGACAATAAATCCACCACAGCTACAGAGTACATTAAAGTACATAAAGTAATAACTTGCTCGAAGTTCTATGCCCAAGCAAACTGTCCATACATTTGCCAGCATGCGAGTTAGGCATAGCCTATACCACGTTGTGATCATAATTCTAACCGACAAATTAGTTCTTATAACATATGCAGTTTGGCAGCTTTATGGCGTGGTTTTACATCGCTCTATAAATTAGACCTGCCCCCCCCCCCCCCCCCACACTCCCGGTCCCGTCCTACAGCTTTCTCTTCGCCCTCCATCTCCCTCTACCCTCCCTCACCCGATCTTCGATTCTCTGGTTTCGTTTCGCTCTGTCGCTCGCCCCACTCTATAAAGTCCTCCTATTCACCGCCAGCCAAGAGGCCCCTGCCACCACCAGTGTGCTACCCCACTCCAGTTACACATTGGCACTGAGCTCAGCATCCCCTCCGTGCCACACAGTATACTGGTCTTCCCCCAGGAGAGAGAGACATTTCAAGGCAATGAGAAAAGTTTAATGACAACAAGAGCCGACCTATTAGATGAGAAGAAAACAATCAAGGTTCGTAGGAGCCATTGTTAAGCGTGACAATTGGAGAGGCAGATAGGCACACCATGCCTCTGCTTGGATCCTGCTGTGGGCTCCCCAACTAGTTGTTAGGAATAATGAGCACAAGCAAATTATACAACTAAATCACTTTCCAAAGCATTTAGAAAGCAACAATTTTAAAAGGAGTGGCATTCAGGAAATTACTGGGGAGCAACTTGAGAGGGAAAGTGACTAGACAGCGACGAGACTTCAAACCGTAGAATCCGTGACGTTCTCTGACCACGAGAGGTCGGGGGGTGTGGAGAGGGGTGTGTGTGTGTGTGGGTGTGTGGGGGGGGGGCAGGGTAGGCCTGGGCGCATTCCTTACATCGCGGCTGTCGCGTGGGGCAAACCTTTCACCTAGAAAAGCTCACAGGTGAGCCAGCCGTTGCACACGCTAGACGTGGCCGACTCACCGGTCTCTGCGTCTGGGAGGCCGACTGAGGTGCGGTGGCGGCGGCGTCGAGGCTAATCTCTGGTGCTTCCCCGACGATTTGCCAAACTATTGTTTATACGGCGATGTCGTCAACGCACGCTAATGGGGATGGTGATCGCTGCAGTCTTGGCGGTCCACAGGTACTGCGGAGCACAAGGCTGAGTGGAGTGGGCCCCAGCTGGTGCTTTGGAGGAGGCTTGACAAGGCTCAAGCAGGTCAAGCAGCTGGTGAAGTACGTAAGCATTCCAGTAGGAGTTAAGAGCAGGTTACGCGACCAAAACAAACGGTATCTTTCAGCCTCAGTCAGTTAGGCAGACACACACAGGCGCGCACACACACCCACCCACCCTTCCTCCCTCACATGACACACTGGCTGCTACACACCGCCATCAGATGTGTGTCAGTCGGTCGATCGGTCGGTAAAGTCCCATTTTTAACGCCACTCTCTTTCCCTGTCACATTATTCCCCTGCGCCCACACACACACACACACACACACACACACACACACACACACACACACACACACACACACACACACACACACACACACACACACACACACACACACACACACTTTTGTTCAGCTGATTGCGGGGTCAGGAAGGAGTCATTACAAGGAGTCATTACAAGGGCTTGACATCATCATGTGATGTGGTCATTTCCTTTCCCGTTTAACAGCAGTGCAATCTGTTTAAATATAGTGTGTATATAGACCGGCCTGCTACACCCCTCCCATATGTCACACGTCAGTCTACAAACGTCTGGTATGATTTCAGCTTTGACAGAATATCTAAAATACCAATTTGAGTGTGAGTGTGTGTGTGTGTGTGTGTGTGTGTGTGTGTGACTCAGCGGGCTAGGCTTGTAGTTAGTCCCGCCATGGTTACAGGCTCACTTGTGTGTACAAGATCGGTTTCCAGGTGGTGGTGGTTCACTGCTCGGCCCGACCGAGGGGTTAAATTACACAACCTCCCAACGCCTCGCTGCGCTCCAGTCCCTGACTCTGACTCTGAGCAACACAATACGGAACCACATACCACCGTATTGGCCACGCACTAATAATAGTGGAAGTTGTAGTACACATCTGCAGAGACAGTACTACACCCACCCACCCACCCCAACCATCACTGACAATACACATCTGCATGACAACATAAAAACATCCCACAGGAATAACACGCATCAATACAAATCGATTCCCATTTTATGAAAATACACAGGATCAGGAAGTTCCGCAGTTGTTAATAATTAATATTATGCAAGACATGTACCAGTGTTATGTATAAACTCTCGCCTAACTTTAGCCTATAAATCATATCCAAAGTGTCAACCAAATGACCACATCCACGCAGGTCTACAAGACATAACAAGTGCTGCTTTCACTACAACTACTAGTGATCGTGGATGTCTAACTTTTATAAAATAAAGTAAGAGACTGATATGCCGGAGAGGAGATGAGAGGAGGAGAGAGATGAGAGGAGAGATGGAGGAGAGGAGGAGATAGAGGAGAGGAGAGGAGAGGTGAGGTGAGGAGAGAGAGGAGAGGATGGGAGATGGATGATGCGTCCCTCACCCATGGCGGGGCGACAAGAAGATACTCACAAACTTCTTCTTGGTCTCTCCATCCTCGTATTGTTTCTTCGCCTTCTTTTCCTTCTTGGTGGAGGACGCCGAGGCAACGTTCCCAGAGTAGGAATCCATGATTTAAAACGAGAGAGGAGAGGGGGGGGAAAAAGAGAAAATGCACAGATAGCACACTAACCTCTCTCTACCTCTCTACCTCTCTCTCTCTCTCTCTCTCTCTCAGCCCAATACAACTAGTATTGGGGCGACAATGTAATCTAGTTTAGTTTAGTCTAGTCTAGTCTAGGGCTCCGGATCAGCCCCAGTACCAGCACCAGCACCAGTACCAGTACCAGTACCGAGCCAGGGGGTGGGGGGGGTTTAAGGAGCCCGGACTGGACCGCTGACCGCGACGGAGGGAAATTCAAACACTGTGTGCGGCTGGTAAGGGGAAAAAAGTCAGAAGAAGATGACCCGCCGCGCACTAATACAAAGTACTAGAAGAAGAATCCGCTCAGCAGCACACGAAACGTAACACCAAGCGAAGTGCAAACTGGACAGCAGAAAAAAATAAAGTGGAGAGCAACAAAAACAACAACAACAACAAGAAGAAGAAGAAGCGCGCTTCCAGCCGCTCAAGTGTTAGCCTCCATTAGCTTAGCACGTACTCCATGAAGACGCCTCCCTCCCGCCACTTTGTTATGGTTACGGCTCCCCCGCCCTCTCTTTAACTTTACGTTTAAATAAAATCGTTTTCATGTGACCTTAAGCGGCCATGCCTGCGACGTTATCACCCCAAAACAAAGTTAGACTTAAAGAGAACAACGCGGAGTACGGAAAGTAAAGTGAAGTAAAGTAAAGTTGGTGCCTTCCTGTTCTGACAGGTCGGCGGCGGTGTGGTCGGGGGGAGGGAGGGGACACCTGAGTGAGAGAGGGGATCCCGAACGGTAGCGCTATCCCGGTCTGTCTCAACGCAACTTCCGGTCCGGTCTCTCTTACTTCCACTCCCACCGCTAAAAAAAAACCCCATGCCATTGAAAGTCCCGCCCCTCTCTCTCTCTCTCTCTCTCTCTCTCTCTCTCTCTCTCGCCAGTAACGCTCATTTGGGCCACCCCGTTCCACGCGTTTCTGTCGCGAGATGAGACGAGATGATATCAGATGCGTGTGAGCTGCTGCTGTTTTATTATCAGTCTTGCAAACTTTGAAGACAAGCACAGCGGTAGATCTACACCTAAGAGTGCAACTATTATATATAATCGATATTATTATGATTATAATAACTATATACAGTATAATAATCGGAATCAATATTAATATACACAGAATAGATAGGCCTATACATGTCATTATAAAAGCATGCAAGTGGTGATAAGCATCATAATAACGTAATTGCCTCTTGCCACTTGACTCTGTCTGTCGTCGGTCTAATGGCCCCACCCAGTGGACCACCTAGGCATGTCACCGATAGGCTCTTAGTTTTACAAGATTACTTGAAATTATAGGCCGATTATAATTACTCTTAAGCAGATCTCTATACGTGCATGTATTGCCACAACCTGCACAGAGAAATCCCTATGCAGGCTGCATGCACGACGCACAGGCGTATACACACACACAATATGGTTCCTATAAGCACTTACATCTCCCTATCTGTTATTTTGCATCATGTTTTTGTGCAGTAATAGACCCAGACACGACACACACACACACACCACACACACACACACAGGCTACACACACACACACACAGGCTTACAGAGCACGTCTAGTACCTGTCTTGGCAACAACAGGGTCGAGTAGGTGGTTCACGGTCCACATTAAAACCTTCATTCTTCTAGAAGTCTATAAGGGCTTGGCTTGCAGTTTACAATTAACTGCAATTAAGTGTGGGGGGGGGAAACCAACACATTTCTGTCAGCAATAAGAACAAAATGTTTCCC
>PIJE02001812.1:79748-94748 GCA_002895965.2 Coryphaenoides rupestris
AACCCTGCGGGCACACAAAGGCATGCACACGGTCACACACACACATGCACACACACACACACACACACACACGCACACATACATGCACACATGCACACACACACACACACACACACACACACACACACACACACACACAAAACCCTGTGGGCACACAAAGGCATGCACACGGTCACACACACACCACACACACACACACACACATACGTCCACCCGCACACCGACATACACACACACACACACACACACACACACACATATAACACATATGCAATCCGCCCACAGAGCCAGTGAAGAGTCCTACGGGGCGGGGGTTCTGCTTGTCTTGTCTCTCTCCCTTACAGCCTTGTCTCCACAGCAGAGCCAGGTGGTTCCCAGCACACAGAGCTCTGCTAATAGCCCATCTGACAGCATCACAGGCTATTAGGGAGCTCTCTGCTCTCTCACTGCCTCTGCTCCCAGTGTTGCACCCACAGTGGACTTAATGAAAGACGCGTGAATCATCCCAAACAGTCAATAGCTGTCACTGAACCCATCACGGACGGTGCAAATGGCTGATTGCGTTTCATTTTATTCTGTCGAGTGGAGGTGACGTAGCTGTGGGCTGTAGATGAACACCTTCGACCATACGCTGTGCATGTGAGATACACAGATTTGATCTCATTCACATTCTCACTGGAACTCAATTGCAGTGCAGTGTGTGTCTTCAGGTCATTCTGTGTGCACGACAGTGTCTGGGTTTGGGTGGAGGGGTGTGTGGGGGTGTGTGTGTCTGGGTTTGGGTGGAGGTGGGAGTGTTGGTGTGTGTATGTGTGTGTGTGTGTGTGTGGAAGGGTCCAATTCCCTGGTGGTCCAAACTGTCGGCGCGGTGGAGCCTTCGACTCCCTGATGGCTCACACACAAACACACACACACACACACACGCACACACACAGGCATGCACACTGTCTGTGTGTTGTCCCACTCAACACACAGTCAAACCACAGAGGGTCTCTTAGCACACAGGACACCACCCACCAATTTGACGATCAAATTGATTGCAATCTGGAGTCATTTCAGTCCATCATGTCCGTCTCGTCCTTCAAGCCTATCTAGGTGAAGTCTTTTATCCACTCCTGGCTATGCAGCCATTAAGCCGCTGACCCATCAGAATGCGGCAGGGGATTCAGGCCACACCCCTACTACCCTGAGTCTTTCCAAGAGCTGACTTTGAGATGTATGTATATATTAATATACATATTTAGTGGGTGTGTGGTGGACATCTCCCTCTGTGATATGTGTGATGGTTATTCTTAGATTGTGTGGTTGATTTAACTTTAATGTATATTTGTATTTTATTTTAATTTGTTTATACACACACACACGCACACACACACACGCACACTCACGCACACCACACACACACCACACACCACACCACACACACAACACGCAACACACAAACACAAACACACACACATATGACGCCTTCTCCTCATGTTTCCATAATTGCGTTCATCTCACCGCCCACCCTTTAGCCCAACCATGAAAAAGAGATCACGCCACCGCCGGCAAAAAAAAGATCTGGCGTCTCGCTAGCAGGACATCAAACGTCTCGTTGGCAGAGATCAGCCGCTCTGCAATTAGTCACCTGATTATCTCACCAGAACACAACATGTTTTCTTCTCATCCCAGTGGACATAAAAAAGACCCATTCACTCGCTCCGGCAATCAGAATGTAAAATAGAGTTGTTACTGAACATGTCCAAGGCGAAAAAAAAACTAAGATATAAATAATAGAAGACAAAAAGCCGTCCAATTAAGCGGGACATTCTTGTGCTCGTGCTTTCGCATAATCCCATAATAGCTTTAGAAACAGCTTTCCCCCGTCGTAGTCTATCCCACAGGGACTATATTGAGCATAAGACCGAGGCCTGCGTTTCTTTGTGGAGGGGGTGAGCCGTGACAATGTTCACCCGGCTTTGTATCATCTCGACGTGGGCAGTATTATACGCATCTGAACATCGTTCACCTCTCCTCCATGATGCCTGGACGCCGGAACTCCTGGCTGCCTTCCTCAGCCGGATGACGCCTCACCTCGTGCGTCATCTGATGACACAAGATTGGGGTAAGAGTTTGTATCTGTGCTGTGCTGTGCACCCCAGAGACACTGGGAACATGGGAAGCCACTGCACTCGGTCCCTAATGTGGATAGAAAGAGATAAGGTTGAATATCGGCAAAGTTCGCTGTCACGCGTCCGGTCAGCGACATGTGGAGCGGAACGCAGTGCCCTTCCCTAATTGGCTGAGAAGCAGACGTGACCTTTAACCTGCGGTGTACACAATGATAATGGAAAGCACAAACAAGCACAGCGTGTCCAGGAAGCTGCTGTGAAGACTCCTCAAGAGCACTGAACGGTGTAGCTAACGACAACGCCTCCTGTGTGCTGCTGTGCTTGGAGCCGAGCAACAGGGGATCGCAGAGAGAGAGAGAGAGAGAGAGAGAAGGTGAGAGAGACAACGAGAGAGAGAGAGACATGGAGAGAGAGAGAGAGAGAGAGTGGGAGAGAGACACAGGCAAAGGGTTACCCAGCAGAACGGGAGGTTAGCCACAATGCTAACAGAGTTTACACTCATATTAATCCTGAGAGGCTGGGAGCCCTCCAGGGTGCTGTGGTTACAGGTACAGTGGTTAGAGTACAGTGAGGCAGACGGTAGCACTGGAGAGAGGGAGAATGAGAGAGTCGTGACATGTAGACTTTGACTGTATAGAGAGAGAGAGAGAGAGAGAGAAAGATAGAGAGAGAGAGAGAGAGAGAGAGAGAGAGAGAGAGAGAGAGGGTGAGGGTGAGGGAGAGAGGAAGAGAGGGGGAGGAGCCAGGTCACACACAAACAGGAAGATGGAAGGACAGCAGGCAACGAGACAAAAGGGAAAGGGAAGCGGTGTTTAATTCAGGATCCCTGGGAGCGCGTCATGGAGACGGCAGCAGCGGTGAGTCACCAGACGAGCGGTTCTGCTGGGAGCTGCAGACCTCCGCGCCGTACGAGGGAAGATACAATATGACTCCTCGTAGGTGCAGCCGTGGGCACGTGCTGCGCCAAGGAGGTGCCCTAGAGCTCCACAGGGGGCGCTCCTCACCCCTTCTCCCTCGGTCTCCATCTATATCACTCTCTCTCTCTCTCTCTCTCTCTCTCTCCTTCCTCCTTCTCCAGTGGTCTCTCTCCCAACGCATATTCGAGGGGAAATGAGTAGATCTGGACAGAGAAACTCCACAGGACTATGTCCAGTAGGACAAACACTGGTAACGCCCCACTGTTGTATAACGACCACTCAGTAACCAGGGCAACGCCCCACTGTTGTATAATGACCACTCAGTAGCCATGGTAACGTACTGTTGTATAACGACCACTCAGTCGCCATGGTAACAGCGCACTGTTGTATAACGACCACTCAGTAGCCATGGTAACGGCGCACTGTTGTATAACGACCACCAGTGTTGGGCAAGCTACTTTGAAAATGTAGTGAGCTAAGCTACCAGTTACTCTGCCATGAATGAAGCTTCACTACACAGAAGCTACCGCCCAGTCAAATGTAGCAAGCTAAGTTACACAAACACTGCAAAAGTAGTTCACTACATGTGAAGCTACTTTAAGTTGCGCCAACTTAACATGGCAATCAACATGAGAAACTACATGTTTAAATGACCAAATTCATGCAAAGTCAATTCCATTGGGTTATCAACATACATGCCAGAGTCACTATAATTAATTAAATCAAAGACCAAATTGCTGGGATTCCATTTCTTTATTAGAACCTTCCAGCCAGTGAACAATAATGCCTGGAGTAATAGGCCTAACAAACAAAACTACAGAAGTCAAACCATCCAGTAGTAGGACTTTATAAAAAACCATCCCTGTTTCATTAACATACCCATCCCCTGAAAGAGGATGTGCCAATGTGCTCCATAATTCCCCAATGACCACTCAAAAGTTAAACATTTTGGGATTCCAGGGAGAGAGAGAGAGAGAGAGAGAGAGAGAAAAAAAATCAGTGCACAAGGCCAGCTTACAACACAGCTTACAACATTAACATACATTTTTAAACATGCACCACCTTTCAACTGTAGCGTAACATTAAAAACACAGAGAGAGAGAGAGAGAGAGAGAGAGAGAGAGAGAGTCCTTACAGCATTAAAGGATATTGCAGAATTTCTAACCACAAACAGCATTTTTTTGCATTAAAGCACATTTTTGAACATCCACATTTCACCTGTAGTGTAACATTGAAAGATATTATAGAATTTCTAACCAAAGACAGCGTGGTCATGTGAGTGTGTTGTGTGTACGTGTGCGTGTGTGTCAGTGCACAAGGCTAGCTCAGGTAAGTATGTATGTGTGTGCGGGTGTGTGTGTCATCTCATAAGAGGTGTTTGTTTACCCTACACAAGAGCAGTTTCTCGAAGTTGGCATCTGAAAGGCGGTTTCTCTTTGGCCTGAAAATGTCTTTTCCCACACTAAAGAGACGCTCACAGGCTGCACTTGCAGGGAATCCTGTATTATATTTAAGGAATATTTTCTTCATTAGTGGCAGGTTTTGAAATGCACTGACAAAGTTTGCCTCAGATGACTGCAAGTAAATGTCCACTTCATTCTGCTGTGTTGATGGGAGTGATGGGAAGTATCCAGTTATCTCATCTTTGTCTTCACTGTCATCCTCACCTTCTTCCTGCATGCAATCAGTAGACTGACTTTGAAGAATTTTGACCTCTGCCTTCAGGCTGGATAAAACTTCAGCCTTCTTTGCTCTGGGGATGTACGTTAGCCTAAACATGGGATGAGCTGCAGAGGCAATGAGCAACCTAGTGTCTTCATAGATATATTCAAACCTCTTCTTAACCCCACGTATGATTGCATCCACCAAGGCATTGCAGTGCTGAAAAGTAGTGTCAAGCTTCAATTGTTCCATTTTGTCAACAAGAATGGTAATTGTTGGCACCAAAGCTCCAGCGTAGGCCATTTTATCGGACTGCAGGACATCAAGAGCCTTGGCAAGGGGTGCCATAGTCTAAAATATACACATACAAAACACAAGAAAACATACAAAAGATAGTTATTACTACAGTTATTAGTAGTTGCACTGTTATTATCAGTTAGTATTAGTATTATTATTACCATCATAATCATCTGAAAGGCTACTACACTATGCATGTAGACACGGATTGCAGCAAATTAATAAGTACATAAGTACACATCACATATTTACCTGAACATACTCCTTTATAAAGGTGAGTTCTGCTGCTTTGAATCGAACGACTTGCAGTTTCTCACAGGTGTCGTCGAATTCTTGACGTTTTGTCAGGATACAAGTGTTGAGGCGCTCCATGGCATGGTATGTAGAATTCCAGCGTGTTAAAATGGGCACTGGCAGCTGGCACCCTAGCTTGTCTTGAATGACGTCCGAGGCTTGAGTGCTCCTATGTTGTTTATTCCAAATGGCTTGACATTTGCCTATCGTTGATCTTGACACCTTTTTAAAGGGGTCAGACTGGGTAACAGCTGTCTCAATGTCTTTTGTTGCAACAAGGTTGAGGGTGTGGCAGGCACACCGTTGATGCTGCGGAAGACTGACATCTTCATCTCCATCTCCTTCGTTTAGGATGTCTGTTAAGTTTATGAAGACAGTGTCATCCTCTTCTCCTTCTTCATTCTCCTCTTCCCTTAGACTCATGATTTGGACTTCTGCAAAGACACTGAACGCCTTAACAAAATTTGAACCATTGTCAGTTGTTGTTATGGTGACTTTGTCTTTGATGTTGAAGTCTCTGTGCACGTTATCTAGCATCTCTGCCAAAACATCGTGCGTGTGACGCCCTACTATCCTCCGACACGCTAATGCACCTGAGCAGATGCTCAGGCTTTTCTCATCTATCCAGTGGATAGTCACCCCAAGGAAGCTCCGATTGTTTGCTGACCAAGCATCTGTTGTGGTGCATACATGGCTCAGTGTGGATAATTTCTCCGTAAGCGTTCTCTTCATTGATGAATACTCATCGTCAAGCATCCTTCCCAATGTCCTCCTTGAAATCAAATGCCTATAGGGCAAAATTTCTTTAAATAAATCAACAAACTCTGGCCTCTCTACAGTGTGAAGTGGATGTAATCCTTGAACTATGAAATTAAGGATCAACTTGTCAAATCGCTGTTGGGATATGATAGGGTTACGGGTTCCACCACTGAAAAACAGTGATACACTGCCTTGTGTGTGTGGGGGGTCAAGGTGTTCCTCCTCATGTGTTGCACTCCTCTTTTTGGCCTGCTCCCGTTCTTTGTCCAAGGAGGCAATTTTGTTTGGGTGCATCCTCTACAAAAAAAAAATGTAATATTGATTAATGTGGCTGCAAATACAGGTAATTGGTTGTCAGCAATTTCATTCATTGCTGCATTTGGGTCAGTGTACTTTTGCATTCATTTGTTTTCCATTTTTGAAACAAAATCCAAAGTCGAAAAATCATTCATTTTAAAGCTTAAATGTGTTTAAATGGGAAACACGCCATTTTAAAGTGTATGACAAGTTAACAACCATTTTTGACAAATGAAAGGAAATGAAGTAGTGATGTTTTCCTTGAACAATTCAACTTTAAATACAATAGAGCAACATTTACAGTCATTTTTATAACTTTTAATGGACTCTGTTATGATGTCAAGGTCATATTAGTTATTTTCTGGAATGTTTATAAATATCTGTAAATGTTGTATTGTATTCTAATGTATTTAAAGTTGATTTTATCAAGAAACCTTGCTTCATTCCCCTTCATGTGTCTAAAATGGTTGTTAACCTGTTATATAGGCTACACTTTAATTTAACCCTCAAAATAGATTTTTGTATATTTCCTTATTATAGACTTCCATATCATAAGTCTACCTCAATAATCTAGATGTAAAATTGAGCTGATTTTGTTTCTTTCTTCAGGTGAACCAGAAGCATACATTGTCTAACTACCAGAGGTGGGACCAAGTCATTTTTTTGCAAGTCACAAGTAAGTCTCAAGTCTTTGCACTCAAGTCCCAAGTCAAGTCCCAAGTCAAGACAGGCAAGTCCCGAGTCAAGTCCCAAGTCAAGACTGCCAAGTCCCAAGTCAAGTCCCAAGTCCTAAACTTTGAGTTTCGAGTCCTAAACAAGTCATAATGCGCTCTTCACCAAATGTAATGCCATTTTAAGGGAGTCGTTTCTTGCCCTTAGGGGGGCGGGGCTAGGGCTAGGGGGGTGTCATAAATCACTTTTGACCCATAATAATCTGGCCTGTAAAGCCCTTTGAGACTGTCTTGTGATTAAGGGCTATACAAATACAATTTAAAATGTTTTATTGAACATCTACATGAAAGCAGCAGAAGTTAAGAGGTAAAAGATACAAGGTAAGACAACTATTAGAGAATTGTGCAATGAGCGTGAACCATCCCTTTAAAACAAGTGCGACTGAACTTAATAAAAAAAACAAGTAAATCCAAACAAAGAAGCAGCATTTTATCTTATTTTAACAATTAAATGTATTTCATTCAAAAGGTATCAATGAAACCCCTCCCCCCTCATACCACACTAACCAATTCCTCTATTTTCTCTGTCCCTCTCTCTCTACTGATATATTCTAGACACCTAAAAAAATCCTGCCTTAGTTACAATCATTTATTATAAGGTACATCAAAACAATTGCTACTGACCTTCAAGTAGGCCTACAATTTGAACACTGGCCTGAATGTCTGAGAAAACCATGCAGATCCCAGAGATGGGAGAACAAAACGTGATTCATGGAGACTACGTGTGTGTGTGTGTGTGGTGTGTGTGGTGTGTGTGAGAGAGAGAGAGAAACGTGAAATGCATAAACAGTTCTCATTTCCCCCACAGGGTTGTGCTTTTTCTGTTTATCTCAGGGCCGCTATGATGCATTGCATTTGCAAAAGACCAAATTGGCCAAAAGTCTGTCAGTCATGTGTCAGTGTCGAGTGTGAAGTCCATCGGAGGAGTGGTTCTCGAGAAAATCGTCCCGGTCCGAACGGCGCACATCCCAACGGGCACTGCCACTCGCATTATTAATTTCATTATCAATTGTTGGCTCAAACAATCGTACACGTTAACATTAGCCTCGACTTACGTCTATGTGCAGCTTCAAATGTTCGAACAAAGTTGGAAGTTGTTGCGTCTCACGCTGTTGATGTCGACCCGCACGTTTTGCATTCTGCAATTCGTTTTTTGTTGACCACGCGTAGTTTTATACGCAAATGAAATAATCTTTGGTTCATTTTTCCAATATTGCTCCGTCGTTCTGAATTGTAACGTTAGTTCTTCATGGTTCTCTCGCGCAACTTGATCGGATGCTCGTCTGTCGGATTGGTTCAAGGTGGATCTGGGAAATGAAGTGTCGATTCGCTGGAAATGTAGTTCATTCAGGAAATGAACGGGAAATGAATTGATTCGCGGCACACTTTTTAAATAACATATCTTTTTTATCTTTGGGCTTGGGGGAAGGTATCAAGTCTTTTCAAGTCAAAAGGCTCAAGTCCAAGTGAAGTCACGAGTCATTGGTATTAAAGTCAAAGTCGAGTTGCAAGTCTTTTTGATTTTGTCAAGTCGAGTCTAAGTCATCAAATTTGTGACTCGAGTCTGACTCGAGTCCAAGTCATGTGACTCGAGTCCACACCTCTGCTAACTAATAATGGAAACACCAAAGGAGTTGAGTTGCCTACCAATGTTGCTTTTTAAAATGGACAAGGCCAGATGAGGTTATAACATGTCTGCTAAATAATATTATATTGAAATGTTGCCTCCCCTGTTAATGAGTTTTGCTCAGGCATCAGACTCACGCCGCAGTAGACACATTGTGGATCAAACAATAGGTCTCTAAAAAATTGGTATATCTGTCTATTTATATCTATTTTCATCTTTACGTGCACATAAAGCCCACGGTGCTTGGTCTTGTGGTCACTTTAGCACTACGCGCCGAAATCTAGCCTAGCATAGCCTACCCAAGCCAAAATGACAATTGCAAATGACATTAATAGAATTGAGGCTTTTCCAATAAACTCTGTTTCATACAGAAAATGAATATTTTCTCAATTGTGGATTTAGTTTCAAAATCGGAAATCCAATGAATGCAAAAGTACACGGACCCATATGCTACACTATTGCAACTTAGCTATAGCTATTAGCTAGCATTCAGTCGTCATCCTTACCTGAATATGTGTTCTTAAGTTCGTACTTGAAGTCTTAGATGTTGAGAGAAGCTTCTTCTTAGGGTTGCAAAGTAGGCACCGAAAGACATAGCTTTTATCCGTGGTCTCACACAAGGACATATATTTATCAAGGTATGGCCAGGAGGGCGTTTGAATACATTCTTCTCCGTCTCCTCCTTCTGCCATTTCGTTCCCGCTACTTCTCACAGTCACAAAGATCTCAAGTCCACCTGCTATTAACCTTAGTTTGATATCCTTTTCTTCATTCAATTCACGACTGCACGATTAAACCCATTACTGACATCTGCAGACGAGGATGTCAATGCTCACTACGGTCCGATTGGAGTTCAAAGTCACGTGGAAGTCGAGGGCAGTAAACAGAACGCTTTGGATGGCTGTGCAGACAGTGTGTGTGCCCCCGTTCCGAACAATCTTGAGTGCTTGTGTTGTGGATAATATAATTTATTTTCTAGACTACAAACTGCTTCTCCACTGTGTTAAGCCATATAAAAAATAGCTTCTGTGGTCGTTACCACGCTACTTGATCAATAAAAGAGTTAAGCTACTGAAAAGTTACTTGATTCAGGAAATAGTGACGTTACCGCCAAGCTACTGAGAATTGTAGTTAGTTACTAGCGTCGCTACAAGTAGCGACGCTACTGCCCAACACTGACGACCACTCAGTAGCCATGGTAACAGCGCACTGTTGTATAACGACCACTCAGTAGCCATGGTAACAGCGCACTGTTGTATAACGACCACTCAGTAGCCATGGTAACGGCGCACTGTTGTACAACGAGCACTACGTAGCACTGGTACCACCGTAGCACTAGTGCACTATATAACAAGCAATTTAATGAGAGAGACCGACCATGTCCACACACACACACACACACACACACACACACACACACACACACACACACACACACACACACAGACACAGACACAGACACAGACACACACACACAGACACACCTAACCACACAACCATATCATTGATTGCCTTTGGACACCGGACCACAGCAGACGTACCCCCCCTCCCCCCCCCCCCCCCCCCCCGGTGGTGTGCTATTTGGCAAGAACCTCAATATTGAAACAGACTGATGCTAGTCATGTGGCAAACGAGACTGATTAAAAAGCAACACAGAGATGAGATGAGATGAAGGGAGACGGCTGAACAATCGTAGCAGAGCCTCATGAAAGGCTGCTCTCGTCAAAGGCAACGAGAGTTTTTAGTCTTTCTTTTAATTTGCGGTGGAATTGCAAAAACGAAAACCGGAAAAACGTTTTTTGGCTTCAAAACAAAATTAAAATACCGCCGTCTGACTCTAGTTGAAAGACGGATAGAGATGCTTGCATGGTTTTATTGGATTATATTTTATATTACCCTTTTGGATCTTTTTTTTCTCCAAAAAAGTCACTTATTGACATGCTAGCTTGGCCACATGAAGGTCATACTGTGTGTTTCACAACACCGTTGGACAAAAAAGGTTTTGAAGCAAAGAGCAACAGGAGAATCGGTATTCCTGAGAGATGTCTGGGAAGTACAACGAGGCCGACAATTGACTGCTGATGTCCACCACGCTTGTGGCGTGCACAAGCATGTGTCATGTTGCACCATGCATGTGTGTTTGGTGTGTGTGTGTGTGTGTGTGTGTTATGCTTATTGCCACACCATCAGAGGAAAGAGGACGTATAATTAAATTAAAAAAGTGTGTGTCTGCTTATGTGTGTGTGAGTGTGTGTGTGTGTGTGTGCAGATGCACGTGCCTATACGTGCGCCTGCCTGCAAATACTGTATGTCTAAAGTAGAGGCGAGATTGGCAATAAAATATCATGTAGCAAAATTAATAAAATCACACAAATTCTTGGATGAGGACATTGGCAATCTCCCCTCTACTTTACACATATTTGCGAGGTGGGTAAACACGACCATGGCGATGGCACCACGATCCCCCAGCCTCCTCTCAGTCAGCCCACGTCGACTCCTCCACAAATGAGATATCGGCGTTTGAATGCGGAGGAGAGAGAGAGAGGGAGAGAGAGAGAGAGAGAGAGAGAGAGAGAGAGAGAGAGGGGAGAGGGAGAGCTGCCGCAGGGCGACGGAGCCTCCGTGAGTCTGCCGCCAAGTCACCACCGGAGAGGAACGGCTGTGAGAGGAGAGCGGGAGCTTCCGGAGCAGTAATGCATGGAGGGCTCTGGGAGGGAGGAGAGCGGAGATGATCGATAATCGAGAACACTCGTGGTGCTCTGCAGCAGTGATACTCAACCGCGTGGGTCACCACCTACAAATGGGGTGGGCAAGGTCACTTTGGAATGCGTCGCCAGGGCGCAGATGCCAGACCTCAATTCTTTAGAAAGAAGTCCGGGAATGAATGCGACGTTCGATGTTAATTCACGTCTCAACGGCTTCACTGTTTCACTGAGTTTAGCCTCGAATCTCGTCGCAGCTTTTTGTTCGCAAAGGGATTCTTGTTGATGACTGCAATATTGGTAAATCATTTTTGTAAACCATTTGCGTCGTGACTTAGGGCTAATGACACATCTGGGGTCCTGAGGCGAGACTAGATGAGAACCACCGCTCTACAAGACACACACACACACACGCGCACACGCACACACACACACACACACACACACAATCACACACTTTGCAGGGAGTCATCAACCGACGGCCCTCCAGCTAAAACGTGTGTATATCTCCAGTTAAATCAGATCAGAGAATTTACTGTGAACTTCTCAAAGCACTGATCTGCTCGGCCCGGCTTTGTTGCTATGGCGATTCATGGCAGCCGAGGGTCTCTCGTCTTGCAAGTGTGTGTGTGTGTGTGTGTGTGTTGTGTGTGTGCGTGTGTGTGTGCGAGTGTATTGTGCGTGTGTGCGTGTGAGTGTGTGTGTGTGTGAGATTTCTCAGGTGCTGCACGTCACAGTGACTCTCTGCCGTAATCTGAGCGGCGTTTTTCATCCATAGCTCCGCGTACGATAGATCAGGGAACCTCGGGAGCGATGGAGGAGGAACGGGGATAAGAATTCATGGAAATGGAATGGAAATAACACGCCAGGATCCAGATGTAAACCTGCAACATAACCAGTCCCCATGGCCTTCCTCCAGGGCTCATCGCCACAACAGCACCATGTTAGGTCAACGTTTGCCTTCACTTCCTACTAAAACAACATTGAAAATCGTTGGCTCCCCCTCTCCCTCTGAAAGTGCATGAAGCCACCACGTTATGCATGGGAATGTGTGTGTTATTATTATCTCTCACTGTCTGTCAAACACACACACATACATGCACACACACACACACACACACACACACCTACGCATTATGTGCAATCATGCATATGCACACACTTGGTGTGAAAACACACATACGCTCACACATGCACACACATACACACACGTTCAAGTAAATGTCCAATGGTATTAGAATTGTCTCACTAAATATTGACGTTACCATGTCACCACATTTTGCATAATTCAGTGGAATGAGGGCGCGTGTGTGTGTCTGCGCATGTGTGTGTAGTGTGTGTGTTGTGTGTGTGTGTGTGTTGCACATCACAACAGTTGTGTGTGTTGATGGTTTGTCTCGTCATGATGGTTCACAGTTGGTGCCAGTTGCGGATGTCTGCACATGAAAATAGATCTTCACACTTTCGCATGGCATTCTGTGTGTGTGTGTGTGTGTGTGTGTGTGTGTGTGTTGATGTTTGTTCATGTGTGCTGATGTCCTTCCGAAATTATGTTGAATCCAGATGTTTGGTCCCGGTCTAGTGCCTGTCATTGACAGAAAAACACACACACACAACACACACACACACATACACACACACACACCCACACACACACACACACACACACACCCAAACACATACACAAACACACAAACACACACACATACACATCACAAGCCAGTACACCCAAGGGAAGAGGTAACTCATTTTTAATTCAAGGATCAAAAATATGACGATATAGTCGTTGTTTCTTTTCAAGTACAAGTTAGAGTAAAGAAATCCAGCATTTGGGTCATGTCAGTGAGTTCCTACAGCGCCCGTCGCAGATCAGCTATCAAACACACATTCTGTACATGGACACAATGCTGTGATACACACATTATACAAAGATAAAAGTTACAGGCTGAACTTGCATGGTTTTCTGAAATGTAGAGAAAGAGCAAAGAGAAAAAAAAAAGTCTACTTTTCATTGTTAATTATTGAAAATGCTGCAATTCTAATGTTTCATCATCATACAAATTAGTTCTCTGCCGGTAATCAACTGTCAAAGTGGCCCAATGAGCTCAGAGATCGACACGGCATCACCTTCACCCGTTATCTGAGGACGGAACATTCCGCATCAAAGTCTGAATAAAAACATAAAAAGCTCAAAATAAAACCCTGTTTAACATTTCGACTCTTGGATGAACGCACATTCTCTGACCAAAATCAATGATTTTAAATTATTATTAATATCAGAAATAAATTAAATAAGTGAAGCAACGTTTCGATTTTTTTCCAGATTGAATTATTCTCCATATTTGAATATATGATGTCTTAATAATTGATGTATTCTTGCATTATTCATTTAAATGATGGCTATCTCTTATATATCCTACTATAATACACCATATATATACCGTATATTATATATATATATATCTATACGGTATATTTGGATTTGGATCCAGTCATGTGCTTGTCATGCCTGCTATAATTGCCATGGCTTGATCGATCTGAGAGCCTGAGGATGCGTCTCAGTTTGTTGAAGCCGCCCCCCAGACCTCAGACCCACAGACAGGGTCCTCCACAGCGAACACACTTAGCTGGGGCTTCTGAAGAACACTCGCCTCCTTCACTTTATTTCCCCCGCGGTGAGGATGAAGTGAACTATCAGCAACTGAGACGCACAGAGGAGTACCGTCCGCTGTCTCACGCTTACAGGGTCCTCCTCCTCATCCTCCTCCTCCTTCCTTCTGGCGGGTGCCGTGTGGTTCAAATCGGGGCGTTTTACCAATGGACGCGCCGGCTCAGCGGGGCCGGGGGGGTGGCGTGGGGGGGGTGATCCCGTCGCATTCGGAGAGCTACGCCGCAGCCGTGCCTGAGCGCCGCTCCCCCCGCCTTAGCCTCATTCGACATACGGGCCTAGACGGTCTTGCCAAAGCACGATTGGGGGGAATTCAGCAGGATAATAGAATAAACGCCATCGCGACTGCACGAAACCGGAGGAAAAATAGAATACCAATCAGGGGAATAAGAACAAAAACCTCATCAGATAAATAAAACACAAGGAGATCAACAGGATCCCGAGAGAGGAGAGCAGCAAAAATAGGCTAGAAAGCACAATGATCGCATTGGCAGTTCTAGTGAAAGGCGTTCCGTCTTCATGGGGTATGTGGTTCAACTGAGTCCCACGTATTGTTGGGACGTGATGCTGTCCGTGGCTGATGTAGTGACTCCAGAGAGCTGTGGTGGTCCGGCTTGCAACGTGTTAATTAGCTTGCCCTGGTGATCCTCACAGTGGGATTTTTTTGTATTCTCTTTTTTTCCTCCCGGTTTTTTTATAATTTATTTCTTGTTTTATTCTCCGTTCATGTCCAGTCCAATTGATCAGCGCCATCCTACAGACCTATAGATATACAGTATATATAGGTACCGGCCCCTTTAAACCCCCGGTCCGTTCCATCCTGTTTCATAATCGAGGCGGATGTGAAAATCCACTTTGTGTACCAACGTCTATTCTCTGCGCACATATAAAGACACATCTATACAACAGACACACACACGCACACGCACACA
>PIJE02001812.1:97248-100362 GCA_002895965.2 Coryphaenoides rupestris
CCTCCTCCTCCTCCTCCTCCTCGCCTTCCTCCTCCTCACCTGGTATCTGGTGGGGTGTTTGATGGGTTTCCGGGGCACAAACTCCTCCCTGGGCCGCGAGAGAGCCGTTAAACGCTCGCCCTGTGGGAGGGAGGGAGGGAGGGAGGGAGTCAGGGCACAGGTACACGCATGTCGAGGGCAGGGATACACGGTGAAGAACATGAACAATGAACAAGAAACCGGTCGCAGGAAAAGAAAGAAGTAGAGCCACTGTCGTATTCTATAAATAAACCTCTTTTATTATACAGCCACTCGTCAATGATGGATGTGCTTGCAGTGCCCAAAGCTATAGCGCTTCAAATAGCTATGTGGCCATTTCAACTTTTTCCACATTTAAAGCAAAAAAAAACCCCAAAAGAGTTTCAACGTTTTCCGAGGGACTTCAAATAGTGTTGCCTGAAATCGTCTCGTCCCCGATTGTGTTTTTTCTTCGTGCCGTACGTTCGGCGGGGTGGCGAACCGGCGTGTCTCGCGAAGCAGCTGCTAGCCGGAGCCGCGCGGCGCCGGGAGTTCAGCTCATTTAAACGTTGTTTGTTCAACCGATTGAAGTGGATTAGTCAGCCGCCTCCCTCTGGGAAACTCCAGACACAAAAGAGAAGAAGGATTTGAAAGAACGGCGGCCGACTCCACCGTCTGTCCCGCTATTGACGAGCAGCAGGCGGCGTCATCTCTGTCCTCCGCCAGAGAGTCGGGCGACCTTTTTCTAGTCCTGCTTATTGGGTCCTTTGAAAACATCCATCATTTCTATTCATTATCTTTGTCAATTCTCACAAACAGTGGAACGTGTCACTCAAACGGAATTCAACTCAGAGTGCGGGCTGGGAGGGGAGGGGAGGGGGGCGGGTGGTGGGGGCGGGGTTTAACTCAGACCTTGCTGTCTAAAGGCCACACTGTCGTGGCTCGTACAGCTCGTGTCAGGCCGTCTGACCTTTGGGTGCAATACTGGCCAAGTTGAGCGAGCTCGCATATCGATCGATTGGGCTTCATCTACAGATTCTTCTTGTTGGCAGCCACTCACACCTGGCTCAGCCACAATCAGAGAGAGCGTTTCTGCAGACCAGCAGCGGATGAGAGCAGCAGAGCGGATTGCATTTCTAAAGTGCTTTACAGTATTGCCTCACATTCACCCATCCATACACCGACGGCGGTGCCAACCATGCAAGGTAACAACCAACACGTCAGGAGCAGGTTAGGGTTTAGGTGGTGTCTTGCTCCACAACCTTCCCCCAGATCTTTACCTTCCTGAGCTACTGCCGCAAGGAGATGTGCTTTCTGTTGAAAGTAATAACATGATCACTTGTTGCTGAGTGGATTTATATACGTCAGGCTATTGCTGTTTAATATTAATAACGTGATAGTAGTTGGCAGATTTGTTCATGGTCAGGCCATTTATTGATTGATTGTTAATTTTGAAATAATAATGTTTGGAATGAATAATAAAGACTATCGTGTAGCAGAAGAGGTTCAATGCTAAAAGAAAAATCTGCCACATTAATGAGTGTCAGTTTTGAATTCATCTTTCCATCTGAAGTGATTCATTTGAAAAATCTCAATAAAATATTGCATGTTATTACAATCAATAAAAAAATTAATAAATCAGATATAATAAAATTAACTCTTCATGCACAGTATGACGGAAATGTAGTGTTGTTTTTATGTTCCAATGTTAATGCTTAAAGCGATAATTCTAATTCTCTTTGGCTTTTCAGCACCCCCCGCCCGCCCCCCCCCCCCCACCCTCACAACACACTAGGCTCCTCCTCCTTTCTGCTCACTTCATTTCCTTTCCACAATCGCTAAAATATGAGCGCAGAAAATGACATGTGAGGGGGGATGAGAGAGAGAGAGAGAAGAGAGAGAGAAGAGAGAGAGAGAGAGGGAGTGAAAAGAGGGAGTGAGAGAAATAGGAAGTGAGAGAGGGAGTGAGAGAAGAGAGAGAGAGAGAGAGAGAGAGAGAGAGAGAGAGAGAGAGAGAGAGAGAGAGAGAGAGTGAGAGAGAGAGGGGGTGGGAGTGAGAGAATAAGAAAGAGAGATAATGAGAGAGATTTGAAGAATGTGTGTGAGGCAGGTGGGGGGGGGTGGGGGGGACACGGTGGTCCTCATCAAAATTCCACATGAGCGCGTTCCAGGTTCCTGAAAGAGCAGTTGACCCCGAGGGGACCGAGATAAAACCCATCCACATGTTATGAGTGTGTGTACACGTGTGTGTGTGTATGTGCACGTGTGTGCATGTGTGCGTGTGTGTGTGTGTGTGTGTGGCCTATCCCCGTTCGCTATCTGTGTGCTCTCTGCCGTCTCCCCACACGCTACGCCTCAGACAGATTTATGGCCGTATTATATTATAATGCGTTGCGTTTTGGTTCACGGCGCTTTTGTTTGTGGCTAAATCTCCCCGGCGACGCGGCGGAGGGTTTAATACGTCGTCTGTTGTTGGTCAATGGGGTGTCGTTGGCCCCACCGTGGTCCATAAATCAGACAAAATATTCGCTTTGCAAAGTATTGCAGTTGTTTCCATCTCAAAGAAATAAATACCGGTGAAAAATACATCTCCTCGTGCCAAAATACGTCGAACGTCCCGTAATTCAATCAGCAGCAGCAGCAGCAGCAGCAGCAGCAGCTGGCGTCGTCACAGCGATGAGTCGACCTCCCGTGAGTTGACGCCGTTGATGATGAATGAGACGCTTTTAAAGTGAGTATTTGCGAGCGTATTTCGTCGGGTGTACTCGTGTGCGTACTCTACGGTCGTACGATACGTTACATTTACAGTCACGTTCACGTTGAGGGCATTCGGCAGACACTTATATCCGAAGCGATTTGGATAAAATTGCAGCGATATTTCAAGCGTTCATAATGGCGAGGTTAATAGAATGAGTTTCATAATTGCTAGGTAGCCTGCATAATAGCTGGGATAAGAGCAGACGTGCCGTTCTGAGTGCATTACCAACATCTATGAATATACAGTAACTCAGGAGGTAGAGTAGTTGTCTGCCAACTAGAAGGTTGCTGGTTCGATCCCTGAGCTCCACCTAGCTAAGTGTGGAGGTGTCCCTGAGCAAGACACCACCTAACCCTACC
>PIJE02001813.1:2500-5000 GCA_002895965.2 Coryphaenoides rupestris
ACCCAGATACATAATGAGTTCGCTGCGAGGACGGCGGGTTTGGATTTGCATACATTTAGTATTTGTGATGTCGGAAAGGGGGGGGGGGGGGGGGGGGGCGGAGCTTACCCTCCACAGTGATGTTGAAGGCGCAGCAGTCCGTCTTGTCCTTGACCGTGACCTCACAGCGGTAGCCTCCCGCGTCCGCGTCCACCACCTTGATGATGCTCATCTCATAGGTGTAGATCTAGAGGGGGGGGGGAGACACAGGGAGAGACACAGGGAGAGAGAGAGAGAGAGAGAGAGAGAGAGAGAGAGAGAGAGAGAGAGAGAGAGAGAGATAATGCACCAATACAGAGAGAGGTATAGTACTGTTTCAGAGCATAGCGGATCAAACAGTCCGACACACACCAACACACACACACACACTACACATCTCACACGACACACACACACACACACACACACACACAGTCACACACACACAGTCACACACACACACACACACACACACACAGTCACACACACACACCCACCTTGGTGTTCCTGTCGTAGGTCTCCTTGAAGGTGAGGTGCTTGCCGGCCTTGCTGCCCAGGTCCATCCACTTCCCCTTCAGCCACTTCATGCTGGGCTTGCGGGCCAGCGTGGTGGAGTCCACCTTGGCCACGAAGGTGATGTCCTTCCCTGCGTGGCGGCCGCCGCCCACCCAGGAAGTGATGTCAGAGCGAAGAAGAATGGCCGTCGCAAGACACTTTTCGCCCCCCCCCCCCTCTACTGGATTATCCCGGACACGCCCCCCTCTACTGGATTATCCGGACACGCCCCCCTCGCTACTGCATTATCCGCGCCCCCCCCCCCCCCCCCCCCCCCTTAGTATCAAAATCTTTGGTGACGTGTGATTGGGGGAGAGGAGGAGGAGGACAGTGAGGCGGGGCTAACTGACCTTTGACCGCCGCGGCGCTCTCGGGCCTGAGCACGATGATGCCGGACGACTCCCCGGCCGCGGCCTCTGCAGTTGGCGGGGGAAAACGCGGCGATCGTCAGAGAGAGAACCCACACAAAGACACACACACACACAAAGACACACACACACACACACAAAGACCACACACACACACACACACACACACACACACACACACAGTATACCAGCACATACACAACGACAAGTATAGTTGGACCAAGCAAACCAAAGTATTGTGGGTGGCTGTTAAATAATGTAAGATAAGATAATCATTCATTCTCGTCGTGCTTCAAAAAGTTCCCTCGGTGAACTGTGCGTACAACAACCACCACCACCGACCACCACCACCACCATCACCACCAATTTACGCACAAAGAAAATACTCTCAATCCTGTTTTCCTTTCTCTTTGATAGTAACAAGGAGGTGGTTGGGGGTTGTTTGTATGACAGGGCGGTTACTCCCCGTCGGGACTCAAAGGAGGAGGAACACAACGGCGGCAACGCTACGCTAATGCTAATCACGCGTAGCGACGGCGCCGGCTACGCTACGCGACGCCGCGCTGACAGAACTGGAGCGACTCGGAGGAGTCGAGGAGTCGCTCTCCTCGCGGCTCTCGCTGTGCGGTCGCTGGTGGGGGAGGGGGGGGGGAAAGAATGAAAGAGCGACACACACACACAACCTCTCGCTCGCGATCAAACTGAATTTATAACCTCTTGTCAGTACCGACACACACACACACACACACACACACACACACACACACACACACACACACACACACACACACACACACACACACACACACACACACACACACACACACACACCACACACACACACTTGTTTTCAAAGATGCGAACACTTAATTTGTTTGTCTTACCATCAGCGGGAGTCAATTCTGCATTGGGTGGGGGTGAGGGTGGGTGAGGGTGAGGGTGGGTGAGGGTGGGTGAGGGTGAGGGTGGGTGAGGGTGAGGGTGGGTGAGGGTGGGTGAGGGTGGGTGAGGTGGAGGGTGGGTGAGGGTGGGTGAGGGTGTGAGGGTGAGGGTGGGTGAGGGTGAGGTGGGTGAGGGGTGGGTGAGGGTGGTGAGGGTGGTGGGTGAGGGTGGGTGAGGGTGGGTGAGGGTGAGGGTGGGTGAGGGTGAGGGTGGGTGAGGGTGGGTGAGGGTGTGGAACGCTGGGACGTGACCTCACACACTCACACACACACTCACACTCAGACTCACACACACACACACACACACACACACTCACACACACTCACTCACACACACACACACACACACACACACACTCACACACACACACACACACACACGCACATTCACACGCTCTGGAAAAAAAAGGCCCAATGAAATGAAGTCCTCCTATTGGTCACCCATTTAACGAGCCTGTTGACTTGTGTGTGTGTGTGTTTATATTCCAGTCTGTAGCCAGAGACGACAGAGTGGTCCCACAGAGCCCTCGTGAGAACTGTTGGACATGCTGGGCCTGCAGCTCGGCCCTGTGCCCGCAGCGCACGGCCCTGTGACCGCAGCTCCGTCCGCACTCGTAT
>PIJE02001813.1:17225-22225 GCA_002895965.2 Coryphaenoides rupestris
GCGGCATCGGTGCGGAGGAGCGAGGTCGTGTTTAGCTGGTATCTCTGTCCCATGCCCTTCCCCCCCCCCCTTTTCCCACCCCCTTCCCCCCCGCCCCCCCCGCTTGCAATCGAAAACGTTTAACGATGCACTTAAAGTATCGCGGAGCGTCGGGTATCAGGAAGCGATCGCAAAGTTATTCAAATAACGGGGGGGGGGGGGGGGCCCAGCTTGCGTCGGCGTCTCGAACCGAATCTCCATTTTCGCCACCGACGCGGCCGGATCGCGCGATCTTTAACGAAAGTTACAAATCCACTTAACTCCTGCGGCTCGGCCGTTGCTTTAACGCTCGACTTCATCTCAAGAAGTGGGTCAAGGTACAAGACGGTGTGTTCCGGTGCTCTCTGGGTCCTGTTAAGAGTTTCCCTTCCTCAGTCTTTCCCTCAACCCGACTCTTTAAATACTTTTGTGAAGCGGATTAAAACGACTGGAACATCTGGATCACCGTATGAAATAACGCAACGCTCACACTGACCCCTGAAATAACTGTGGGCCCGGGCTGAGCACAGGGAACGCTATTTCGGCCGTTTGTTTATCGGCCAATCGCATGCTTTTCTGTCCTTCGGCTCAACGATCGGCATAATCTGCGTCTCCGAAAGGTTCCCGGTTCTCTCGGGTCGCCCCTCTAACTCTCGCTAAACATTTAAAATACACGATAAAGAAGCCCTCCCTCCCTCCCTCCCTCCCTCCCTCCCTCCCTCCCTCGTTCCTTCCCTGTCGGCTGGTCGTAGTGTGGTGTGCGTGACCTCTTAGGATCGTCTCAAATGATTTACGCGAAGCTTTGACACGACTTCAGAAAAGAAACCATCGCTCCTCGCTCCATAGCCGGGCGCACCCGCGGGACTCTGCTGGCCGCACGGTGGTGATGATGATGGTGATGGTGGTGGTGGTGGTGGTGGTGGGTTCAGGGGGCTCTGAAGGTATTATTAGGACTCTGGTCATAGTGGGTAAGAGGCGGTAGCTGCGGGTGGGGTGGGGGGGGGGCGCGCGAGACGCGAGGCACGCAGGAGGAAGGGGACCTACGGGGTATCGGTAGCGTGAGCATGCTAAGCTAGCTTGATGAGGAGCCAGCCGGCGCTCCTCATTAGCCTTGTCTCGTTTCTGCCCCCCCCCCCCCGCGCGCGCAATGATTCCGCGAAGCGCGACCCCGGCCGGAGACGGAGCGCGCCGAACACACACACACACACACACACACACACGGAGACAATGGCCAAATATAGACGCCGGCCCGTCTTACGAGGTCAAGCGAAGACGGGGATCGGTAGTAAAGGAACCGGAGGCGTACGCTAACTGCCTCGCGGTGGTTTTTAAAAAGTAAGGTGCGGGGAGTTCGGATTCCCCTGCGCCAGCGCGACAGACAAGTAGATGTTATTGTAATTCATATTCATATTCAATCTTAATTTCACCGCCGTTTAAAGGAGACATGTTACACCCGCCGGGCGCGAGCGTGATTAGCCATTCCAAGCGGGTTCATAAAACCCAGTGTCATCACCGGTTTTTAACTGGGAGTCACAAGTGGGAGTGTCCACCGAGAAGTATGGCGGATAGATCGGCCTACCGGTTGCTACGGGGCCACCGGGCAGACTGGGTAGGCTTGATCTATCCAGGCCGTTCCGACCGGTTTACAGAGAGTTTACAGCTGCATGGATGTCGTCGCTTGATCTATCCAGGCCGTTCCGACCGGTTTACAGAGAGTTTACAGCTGCATGGATGTCGTCGCTGTACTTTACTGTACGCTCGTTGCTGGACACGTGGACACGGAACAGCGGCTTTGCGAGGCACTGAGCGGCGTTACGGTTATAAAGACGTTTTATTGGGAAATGATGATTTCACTGAGGAAGTGCCACAGCAGTGATGACTTACTCAGCGCTGCTCCTCAACTATTCCTCGTGACCTCTCCTCTCCTCTCCTCTCCTCCCCATTTCTCTCCCTCTCTCCTCTCTCTCCTCTCTCCTCTCCTCTCCTCCCCTCTCCTCTCCTCTCCTCTCCTTCTCCCCTCTCTCCCTCTCCTCTCCTCTCCTCCTCTCTCCCTCTCCTCCCTTCCCTCTCTCCTCTCCTCTCCTTCTCCTCTCCTCCTCCTCTTCTCCCTCTCTCTCTCTCTCTTCCTTCCTCTCCTCTTTTCTCCTTTCTCCTCTCCTCTCCCCTCTTCCTTTTCCTTCTCCTCTCCTCTCCTCTCCTCTCCCTCCTCTCTCTCCTCTCCTGCTCTCTCCTCCTCCTCTCCTCTCCTCCCCTCTCCTCTCCTCTCCTCTCCTCCCCTCCTCCATCCTCCTCCTCCTCCTCCTCCTCCACCACCGGGATGAGAGGATGAGAGGATGATTTATCGGCGCTCAGCGGGAAGAGAACGAGCATGATGTGGTAACAAGACTGTCAGGTTCCAGGTGAATAAAAAGCTAGCGATGATTTTATTGGATTGTCATCAACTTCCCCCACCCCCCCCTCCCCCACCCCATGTGATTCAGGTCCTCCGCTATTTTTTTTCGTGTAAACTGAGGGGGGGCGGCCATTGTGTTTTTTTATGACTGTAAACATCCCTCCTTCCCTACGCATTGTCCCGCGGGATACATTTGGGAGTAATGCCACACTTTGGGAGTAAAGCCACACTTTTATGATGACGTTATGTCGGGTGTCGTGCCGCGCGCCCGGCGGGCCGACGGCCACGCAAGGACACACATCTGTCCGTCATTCATCAGCCGCGCGTCCGCATACCTGGGAGTGGACTCGTTGACAGGCCTGGCATGAGGGAACCCGAGCCCAGGAGTGGTGATATGAGAGCAGGCGGGTGGAGAGGAGGACGGACGGACGGACGGACGGGTGGGTGGGGTTGGTGGGGTGGGGTTGGTGGGTGGTTGGTGGTTCGGCTCAGTGGACGACGGCAACTTTTTTTCTTTTGTACTTTGTGCGCC
The DNA here is from genome assembly GCA_002895965.2 of Coryphaenoides rupestris. Lineage (NCBI taxonomy): Eukaryota > Metazoa > Chordata > Actinopteri > Gadiformes > Macrouridae > Coryphaenoides > Coryphaenoides rupestris. The sequence continues at coordinate 20,168 of PIJE02001813.1, forward strand.
GATGAGTCGGGTTCATCTCGGGTTTGTTAACACGGTGGACTTTCGAACGACCGCCTTTCAATAAGTAGTGACCAACTTCACCGAGATACGGAAAAATAGGAATTTTTCACGGGATTTTTACTTTTAGGAAAGAGATACAGTAGACCACTATCACACACACACACACACACCACACACTCCTGCATGCACGACAGGCACGCCGCACACACAACACACACACACAGCAAAAACCCACACCACACACACACACACACCACTCTGCCATGCACACAGAGGCGCGCGGCACACACACACACACACACACACACACACACACACACACACACACACACACACTCTGCATGCACACAGAGGCGCGCGCACACACACACACACACACACACACACACAAACACACACACACACACTCTGCATGCACCACAGAGGCGCGCACACACACACACACACACACACACACACACACACACACACACACACACACTCTGCATGCACACAGAGGCACGCACACACACACACACACACAAAACACACACACACACAACACACACACACACTCTGCATGCACACAGAGGCGCGCACACACACACACACACAAACACACACACACACACACACACACACACACACACACACACACACACACACACACACACACACTCACACTTGGTCAAGGTTGTGTACAGAAGACCGTGAGTGTGTCTTACAGCTAATTAGCGATTGTGTTGTGTTGTTGTTATTTCAGTACAAGGGGGCGGTGATGAGCGGCGGTGGGTCAGCCAGCACCACGCTCCTAACCCCTGGTGTCTATATAATACGTGTACAAGGACCGTGGAGCGATCGTACCCGGGCTCCGATTATTACATAACTAATTGACTCGTTCCGAGGAGTCGTTGAACTCCCGTTGAACACAGCAAACAGCGGCCCGGCGCCGGCCTTCGTCGCTGGGGAGAGAGAGCGATGGTTACCGACCACAGCTGTGGTGGGAGCGGGAATGCAGCTCGCTTGGGTCAACAACGGGCTAACCAGACTGAACTCTCCTTAGAACACTCTCTCTCTCTCTCTCTCTCTCTCTCTCTCTCTCTCTCTCTCTCTCTCTCTCTCTGCCTCGCTTGCTCTCTCTCTCTGTCCGACTCCACCTCTCTCTCTCTCTCTCTCTCTCTCTCTCTCTCTCTCTCTGTCTCTCGCTCTCTCAGCATAAGGCGATAGGGCAAACTATTCTTACGGCTGTTTATCGGGATCCGTGCTTCCCCTGAATCCCAGCCGCTCCTTGAGGAGGGAGTGGCCGGCCTGCGGTGAGGGGGGGGGGGTTAGGGGGCGGCGGCGGTGGGGAGGAGGGTGATGGACAGGGGCAGAGGGTCCGCAACACTGGAGCTCTGTTCCAGGACCGGCGCGCTCTGTTCCAGGAGTTCAGAGGGAAAAAAAGGCGGGGGTGACGGAGGGATAGATGTTGGAGAGCAATGCGGCGTTGGGGAACCCGACCCACATGACGTCGGAGTACACATTAATGAGACGGACCGGGTGACTGGTGGTGGTGGTCGGGGGGGAAACTGGGCAGGACTGCTGAGAGGGGGGGGGAAGATTAGTGACCGTGGCACAACCGACCCAGCCTCCAGACAAAGAGAGGGGAAGAGACTGTATGTGGGTTGTTGTTATAATATATATATATATACAGTATATATATTGTTCTGCGGTTTCATTTATGGAAGACGATGATGAAGATGAGTGAGGATGAGTAGAGGCCCGGCGCAGGTCTGAGTAGATGAATTACATTCACGTTTGGCAGACACTCTTGTGCAAAGCGACGTACAATAAGTACATTTGCCAAAAGAGAGTGAAATACCAATATATCACTGATGGTTCAGTAAGTACAAAGAAAATGAATAAAGACATTTCATACTTGACTTAAGATAGAGATTATGTGTTTTCTTAGTTGTTAAATCCATGTTCTTTCCACTTCTTTCCGCTGCATTAAATATATCTATATTTAGATATATATATATATATATTTGCATCAGGTGCCGATAACTTTCAAGCCCTTAAAATATCTCGGCCAAACAC
>PIJE02001813.1:27225-48069 GCA_002895965.2 Coryphaenoides rupestris
TAGATGCATTGCAATACGTTCATCCCAGAGGGGCCTATGTTGGTCTTTACATTAACATGGGGGTCAGGTGAGGTGAACACTATGGCATGTACATGTATGTCTTAATCCCAGGGGTATAGGAGTGAGAACTATTTAGGTCTAAAGGACATGGGTGGGGGAGGCGGCGGGAGGCGGTGGTGCGACCGTATATTCATTCACCCCCAAAGTCCTACCGTGGCGACCATATAAATATCCTACATGCTTTCCGATTTGACCAAAATAGGAAGGTGACACCATTGTTAAGAGCGGTGACAAAGAGTAATGTGCGGTCCGAGCCGGGGGGAATATAGCCAGCGCACACACAGACCTACATAGCTTCAAAGTCGGGACCCGGGGACGTGTCACCAGGCACCGCTGCCGCCGCCGCCGCCGCCGCCATATGCTACACACGTGCCCGCCGAGGTCCCCTGGAACTAAACACTCACAGGCAGGCGGGCAGTCAGGCAGCGGAACGGACGCCTATAAGCGACCATATGGTCGTTACTGTAAAAATAGTGATGATGTCATGACAAAGATCTTATTCATTAATGTGATGATGATCAGAATCAGAATCAGAATCTGAATCAGAATGAGCTTTATTGCCTTAGTTTTGACAAACAATGTCGGAATGGGCTTTTGTGAAATTGGCGCAAGACATTGAACATTAAACAGAGAGTAATAATATGGAAATTCTACAAATATTCAAAAAATATTCATAAAGAATATATTTTAAAAAAGCAATAAAAGGTTGCATGAACATGATGATGATGATGATGATGATGATGATGATGATGGCAATGTAATTATCGATTATTGTTGCGGATTGACCGAGATTGACCGTTGATAATGAGCGAGATAATGCTGAAGGTGGTGAGGAGAGGACAGGACACGACACGACAGACACAACGATGCCCAACGATGCCCAGAAGCGATGGCCGAGAGGCAGGCAGCATGCGGATCGCTAAATAAGTCACAAGTAGCCCACGGCACGGCTGTGATTTGACTTATTTACTTATTTATTTTTGCTGGGGACCATCTGCTGAGCGTGTTCCTTGACATGTCACTGTGAGGCGGACAGAGGCTAATAGGATGTAAACCAACACCTTGAGGGAGTATCAGGGACAGGACAACTGCACATTTACATGACAGCAATATATCACTGTGGTACAAAAAGATAAGAATAGAGCAGGTTTCAGGCATTCATCGTTGCGAGGTTAATGGAACGAGCTTCACAATTGCTAGTTTGCCTGCATAATAGCTGGGATGAGAGCAGACGTGCCGTTCTGAGCGCGTTACCAACATCTTATAAGGACATACATTATGCAAACAATACTATTAATAATGTCAAGATGTACAAACGTGCAAGTTAGTGCTAGGGTTAGGAGAGTGTATCCATCGTCTTGGAGGCCCCCGCACAATGACATAGACAACATTATTCACAACCACCATCATTTAAATACAAATTTGGTTCGATGAATCCATAGTGTGGCACCTTCGAGGCGAAAATCGTGTCGTGCCAAAACGTAAATGTATGCTGTAAATGCAGGCAGGCCTATAATATTACATATGATGTCATATTATGGACTACAGTAGAAGTAAAGAAACATACAAACCTAAATGGATTAAATGTTGCTTGAGGTAGACGAGAGCCCCATCTTCTGGATGATATATGTCTGCTGCTGGGCAGGGGATATTTGCACTGTACTCTGCATTAGTTTTAATAAAAAATGTATTTTATTTGATTAAAGTTATATTGTTAACTATTGGAAAATTATAGCAGTGACAGTTTACCAACATCAATAAATAAAAATAACCAAATCAAATTTCACATGTCATAAATTACTTTGGCCCATAATAATCTGGCCTGTAAAGCCCTTTGAGACTGTATTGTGATTCAGGGCAATAAAATCAAATGTAATTTAATTTAATTTAATTTAATTTATTTGACTGACTGGTATTTACTGTACTGCAACAGGGAGACTTTAATTGTGAAAAACCGAACCCGGACTGCACCGAACTACCGCTGAATTTAGAACTGAACTATTTTGTCAATGAAACTGGGAAAATGATAGCAGCGACTGTGTTTTGCAGAAAAAGTTGACCGAGCACAACTAACAACTAAACAACAACAAAAAAGTAACCAAATAACAGCATTATTACATTTATTGACGGCTATATTTATTGACGACCGAATACATATACTTTAATTGTGAAAAGGCTCCACCCCGGAAATGCTCCGGAAGCGCTGTGGTCCGTCATCCGGTCGTCGTCGTCCCCCCCCCCAAGAAAGAAATGGCGTCCTCGCTGTCGACTCGAAGCTCGACGTTTCGCGGCGTTGTGTTGCTTCTGTGCGCACATGTCGCGTGTTGTAACAACGGTAGAAAGGTGCGTTGTCCCCTTTAACGAGTAATGCTTTAATCGATGACGATTAGCCACTGATTAGCCACAGCTAACATGCTAAAAAATAATAACGATCAATCATCAATAATCAATGGATGACCCTTTCATTGGCAGGTCGGCGATGCTATGGACACCGACTTTAGTGGCTTCTCTGTCCCACTTGAACACTCCTTCGAAGTCGGTGAGTTGTCATTGTCACATTGTTCTGTTGTTGTGGAACTGGCAGATCTATAGAGCTAGAATGATCTAGAATTGAACCCAACCCCTCTTGTTCGATACTAATACTGATCATTTGACAGATACAATACCAATGAGTATGTGCATGGATTGTTGCTGAACACGCACGACACAAGGGATTTTATTTGAAAGGTCTCCTGTGACACCACCACTGGCGCAAACTGTGGTTGGCCATTGCAAGCCCCACTTGTGACGTCATAAGAGGGGGGGATTTGGGATCATCACCATTCACCACTCGCCACTTGCGCCCCGGTGGTTTAATAGGACCCCCCCCCCCTTTTCATTTGTGTGTCCGTGCCTTTGTTAGAGCGCGCCGTGGTGTCGACGTGTCCTGATCGTTACGATGTCTTCTGTCTCCAGTGTCTCCAGTGTCTCCCTGTCCCCTAAAGGTTTCCCCCTGAATCTGTCTCCCATGTCCGCAGATGATGTGGCGACGTTTCGGGTCCGTGGGGCGCTCGTGCTGAAACCCGGACGGGAGCCCGCCGTGACGCTGTCTCAGAACCAGCTGTCGGAGGAAGACCGGACGAGACTCAAGGTGGGGCCCGCGGGGGTGCTGGAGGGGGGGGGGGTTCATCCATCCATCCATCATGCCAGGTCACTCACTTATGACAGCTTGTGTGATGGTGATGATGATGATGTGCTGGACAAGCCTGACTGGAGCTAGCATGCTTTTAGTGCTAGAGAGCACACACTGTGGAGGCGGAGACCGGCCATATTAAAGTGGGGGGTTTTTGAGGCAAAGTAAGAGCATTCTATCAAAATATGCACGTCTTCAAAGTTCTGTTCTCTTAATTTCATGTGATCACAGCTATTGGGACATTCCCTCGTACCATATGATCCGTTCATGTTCAAATCTTCTGGAACACATTTACTGGAAGATGGCTATCAGCATGATACTATTCCATTCATCATTTGTACTTTGTCGCTTGTAATTGTAATGCTTTTACTCCTTTTCATGCCCGTATGACACCCATTGCACTCCGAACCGTCCCTGGAAGGAGGGATCCCCCGCTCTGCGTTCCTTCTCCAGATTTCTTCTGTGTTCATTAAGGGAGTCGTTTCTTGCCCTGCGGGAGGCGCTATAGGGTTAGGCTAACGACAAGTGCCACGAGGAGACCCACTGTAGACTCGGCATAGAACTGTGTCTTTTAACCTACCGTCCCCACTGTGTACTGCCGTGTTCCCCCCAGGAGGTGGCGGTGGTGGACGGCTTGTACCGGATCCGAGTGCCCCGCGTGTCCCTGCAGGCCGACCGGCAGGCCGAGAGGCAGGTGGAGGGTCACCTCACGGCGTTCGTCAGAGCCGTACGTACACCTCTCTCTCTCTCTCTCTCTCTCTCTCTCTCTCTCTCTCTCTCTCTCTCTGCAGCCACCACAACACAATTGGTATGGTTTATACGTAGGAACCAGGTGCAGACGCAGTAGAATGGGAAACGTAAAAATGTTTCCCTGAATGTTTTAACAAAAATAGTAATCCAGGCAGAGTAGAACACAATATGGGGAGCCGGGTACAGAGGCAGACAATCAGGCAAGGTCAGGGTGATTGGACGGCAGGTTGGGAACCGGAAAGGACAGACAGACAGACAGACAGGCAGGAAGAAGCAGGTCGACAGGCAGGCAGGAGGGAATTCCAGGACGGGCGGGATCTGACAAGGTGGATCGCAGTTGGATATGGGAATGAACAATACTTTGCGTCATGGAAACAACAAAGGAGCCACGAAGAGAATACAACACAATACTTAGTCAATGCTTGTAACTAATACCTTGCTCAAGACAACTCAGTATTCAGAAATCTGATTTATGAATCAGTTTAGTCCAACACTGGCTTGTCAACCCCACCCTCTTATGAAATATCAGTTTTCCGTAATCATGGTTTCTTTCCTCTGGCTAGTGTCCTCACATCCGCTTAACATCCCTCCCCCCTTCCCCATTCCCTTTTTCAGTGTGCGATGGTGGAGTCGCACCTCAGTGACGTCATCACCCTCACCACCGATGTCTCCGGCTACCTCATCGGCGTCTCCATAGTGACTCTGCCCGGGGCGTGCCGGGGCAGCGAGGTGGAGGACGAGGTTGACCTGGAGGCCTTCAACACCACCCTGAGTGTCATGGCGCCTATCACCGCACCAGGGTCAGTCCGAGAGTCATTCATTCGTTCCAGAATTGCTCCCTACTGGATTGCCAATGATTTTGAATGCAGCACTCTGTTGCAAGACCCTATTGTGCATTAGCTATTTTTCTCTCTCTCTCTCTCTCTCTCTCTCGCTCGCTCGTGCAGAATGGGACATTTCTGATAGACTGTTTGAATTGGCTCACTTGTTCCCTTATTTATTACTACGCAGTACACTATTTGGGCAATAAGTGTGTATTTGTTGCATAAACAACAAGCAGGCTCATGTTAGATGTGACCGCTCATGAGCATAAAGAACCAGTTGTACCAATGCATGATGCAGTGATGTGTCGTGGGATATAGTGTGGAAGTAAGTGTGCATCCGCTTGAACACTTATTTCGTGGTGCATTATGGGACATGTACATGGAGTATTTTTAACATGGAGTATTGGCTTATCTACTGTGCTGTTGTAACATCTCTGTGACATTAAGCGGCGTCCTCTCCCCTCCAGGCCCGAGACCGCTCTCTTTATCGAGCGAATGAACATGGAATTGGAGAAGAAGGTGAAGAATCCACAAGAGCAGAAGTCTTTCTTTGCTAAATACGTAAGTGGCCAACACCCCCCTCCACGCCCCCCTCTCCCCCTTCTCTAGGTGGGCTCCTCTGATCGTATCGAAGCAATAACACGGTACATAACAGTTTATGTGTCTGTGTCTATGTATAAATAAATTAAATAAGCTGGCAATTGAAGCAGGATGCTTGAAGCTATTGTTCAGTTGTCTGTAATTCTTAATATACTGTACGTGTTGATGGTGTTTCATGGGCAAACTACATGGAGTGGCCCATTCTGGAGTTTGCCTGAGATAACTCCATGAATTCTGCCGGCCATTCTTAGTTCAGTTATAATGCAGAGCGACCGGAGGCAGGTGAGCACATATGGGTGTCAAGGTGAGCTTGTTAATACACCAGTAACCCTGCCCCCCCCCCGCCACCCCCCTGCACCACCCCGCCCCCCCCCTCGAAGGATAAGCAGTCAATCAGTGACTAACTGCATGCAAGAATGGAGTTCCTGCAGCTTGGTGTCGCCTTCAGCAATGCTCCAGAGACTCTTTGTTTTGGTCCCACGCCGCAGTCTTTCCATTCGTAATTATGCAAAACGAAAAAGGTTGCTGCCGGTAGGTTTGTGAGTTCTGCAGGTGTCTCGACACATCAGTCACGCGAGATCCTATTCTCTTAACAACTTTTTCTGCGTTTTTTTTTTACCACACAAACTTTATTTTGAGGTAGACATTTTTTTTTTGTCGCATGTTAATCCTTTGCTGGCATTGTTTGGTCTTAAGTCTGCTCTGTGATGCGCACTGTGTCTGTTTGAGAGTCTGTGCAGTGACCCACGTTTGCCTGTGTGCTGTGCTGTGTCCTGCTGTGCTGTGTCTTCCAGTGGTATTTGATTCTGGGAGGTGCTATCTTCCTCATGGTCTCCAGTTCGGCACAGCCCTCAGCAGGGGGTGACAGAGAGCAGAGCTGATTTCCCCCCCCCCCCTACAAGTACTGTTCAGTCTTTCGCCTCTTCAGCTACTCACTGTAGCGTGTGTTTGGTGTCTCTTTTCGCCTCTCTTCGGCCCCTGCAGCAAGCTGTGTGTGTGTTTTTAATCTCTGAGCGTTGGGTGGCTTACTGGAACTCGTCCTCTAATCTAAAACCACTCCCTGTCCCCCCTCACCTCCTGTGTTCCCCCTTCTCCTTCCACGGTCAACAGCCAACAAGTGGGCTTCTGGCTTCATTACCAGAAAACCAAATTACTGGTAGTACCGAATCCGACCAGGTTGGGGGTCATCGCTGGGCTATTTTTAAGTTTGTTTCTTGAAATATTAAAGGGGACATATGCCACCGGGTGTGTGTCCCCATATGTCTGTATGGACTGTACTGACAGGTCAACTGATCTACTAATCATACATTTAGGTTGACATTCCCATTGTGAAACGGGTTGCAATGGCTAATCACACTCACACCTGGTGGCAAAATGGGTCCCCTTTGAGAAGCATGATCAAAATTGCAATCGTGACCAATCATCATGCATAACTGTTGCAGGGTTTTGGCATTTGACCTTGGGAGAGTTTACATTTTTCCACCTCACTGTTCAACGGTCTCTCCGTCACACCTTAACCATTTTTTTCCTCCTTTGTCGTAAATTGCTTGGACGTAAAGGGAGGCAAAACTTTGACATTTTGAAATTGTTTTGGATTGGGGTTTTAAGTAACTTTTGTTGTCTTCCTTCTTTCTTTCTTTCCAGTGGATGTACATCGTGCCTCTCGTTCTCTTTTTGATGATGTCGGGCGCCCAGGACCAGTCTGGGGGCGGAGCCGGGGGTGGCGGAGCCAATGGCGGTGGTCGATGATTTATTATAGATTTTTTTTTTTTCATTTTGACAATAGTTGTTTTGAGACAAGCGTTTTATTGAACAGTTTCTAACTGGTGTACATAATGCTATTTAAACATTTCTGGTGCAATTGTAACAAGCTGCAATGTTCGAATAGAGAGATTGTCTGTTAAACTTATGTCATGGACTGCATTTTTTTTAATTGTAATGAAATTAAAAGTATTTACTTCCCAGAAGATGAGTTTGTCACTGACTACCACCATTTAGTCTTTTTAAATAGTGCAGTTTAACATTTGTTTGTATGTTCTGTAATTTGTTCTGTCTGCAATTGCTTTACAGTGAATAAAACAACGTAAACAACTGTGTAGTGTTTGAGAAGAACGCAAATAGAAATGTTCTGTTCCAACGTGTAGGCAGTGATGTGTGTGTGTGTGTGTGTGTGAGCATTTTTACATGTTTTGGGCAGATGTGGAAAATAACTATTGTGATAAATGTCATAGGATAGCCTATACTGTAGTGTGTGTGTCAAAGTGATGATGGGCCTCCTGAATGAAGATGAGCAATCAGTCATTGACGTAAATCAGAACTCTTCTGCTCACGCGTCACTCAAACTAATCAACACATTAGATGGGTTCCGATCGAAACAATCGAACAAGTGCAGAGCCTCTCTGAATGACCTGAAGACGGTTGGTATAATACATACAGGCGCTGGTTAATGTTTTCTCGTTTAGAAACCTTATTGTATCACTATTCATTTATCGCCATTTGACTGAATTCATTATAGTGCCTTAGTTACGATGTTTTGTTCTCCAAAAACATTTCATTGTGTGTGACATAACATGTCATCTTGATTTTACGTTATTAAAAAGGCAATTATATTCCTCTTCTATAATTTTCCCCTTAGTAGTAATAATAATGATTAAAAGTTATGACGATGGTTTTTTGTGAAGACCACTCCCTCTGCATTTGAGTGACACATTTGATAAATATGACGATATCTTCTGTCATGGTAATATATATAATGAACTGGAAGAAGATTCAGAAGTTACTTGCGGAGTATATTTGTTGAATCCCTGAGCGTTCTCTCATTTCCATTCCGAGCCGACTACACTTATCCCAGTATCCCAACCCACTCGGCGTTCATGTGCTCAAAACACAAATAATAAATAATCTTGCCGTCATTTCTTCATTACATTCTGGCCCAACCGTTTGCTAAATGTAGCTCGCTAACGCTAGCTGCCACGTGCTAACGGATTTGGGTTGTGGTTAGCTAGCCAGCTAAACGTGACAGTTGGACACGGCCAGCAACCAGTTTAAACGCACGTATTTGCCCACGGGTTGTGAAATTAACGTTAACAAAGAGTCGTCGCGGTGCTAAAAGTACGAGTTTGATGTCAGAAGTGTGTACTCTACTGAGACTTACCGCCGTCCCTTTTATTACACTTCAATTATTGCCGAGTTGTTTTTACGGACTTGACTGAATATCTTATCTTAACTATATTTTATACTTCTCCTAGTACTTACTGTAAATTAGTAAATCTGTTGTATTATTATTTACTGTTTTTTATTGTTTATTTCTCTATTTATTCTATTGCTATGCAACCTGGCACAAGACGTTCCTTAGGGATTAATAAAGTTCTATCTTATCTTATCTTATCTTATCATGGATGGGCTGGAGTAAAAAAGTGGCCCCTGGAGTTTTTCCAGAGGATCTGAGTGGCCAGTGGGGACGACCCAGTGTACACTATGGTGCCGTAACCTTTAACCTTTTGTGAGGCTTTGTCTTTCTAGAAGACACTGAAGTCATCATGAGATAAGAATTGAGATGGTAATTGTGTTTTTCTTTTCCCTGTTTTAGCTTTCTTGCAACACACACACACACATACTGTATACACACACAAGCAGAGGTGAGGTTGAATGTAAGTAACATGATCCATTTAGTTGCCATTTATTTATTTTGTTTGTTATTAGAATATATGTTAAAATAAATACGAAATATTAAAAGGTTGAATGTCTTTCGATCAGCCACATTCATTAAATACATTTTTAGTAATAGTCTTGAATAATAGTCGACATACAAACAGGTCTATGTACAGTAGAAATGTAGGCCTATGAACTTGTTGAGCATGTTGGATAAACACATTGAGAAAGAAGACACAGTATTAGTGCACAGTATTGCACGGGGAGGTCTATTTGGTGTTGTTCTGTTTGTTAGTGCTTCAATTATGTGATCGTGAGGCCTATGATTCATTCTTTCCAGCCCCCTTACTTTTTAAATATCAATCGTATGTCAATAATGGTGGAAAAGCCGTGACGTGATGACTTCAAATGGGGCCAGCTGCGATACTGATCTGGTGTTGGCGTGCGTAGGCCCGAGACGAGAGCCCCTCCGAGTGGTAAACCTTTCATCTGTTTAGAAGACCTCCACACCAGTCACACACACACACCAGTCACACGGATCACAGCTATGTATGCGGCTCTGGAAGTAAACATTCTAAATCCCCCCCGCGGCGGCGTCGCATAAACGTGTTCTAAAGTCGGCGGCGGCGGCTGTTTTTAGTCCGTGTGTTCCGCTGTAGCGTCCACGGTTTCTTTTTTTTCTTTTCTGGAGGCTCTCGGCCGCTTTAACACTCGTGTGCACTCTGTGGCCCTCGGCATCAACAGCTTCTCGGAATCGCCTGGCACTGGCAGGCGACGCGAAGGCATCGTCGATCTGTAACACCCTGCGCCCTGCGCCTGCCCCCTGCTCTCTAGGCCTCTCCCAGACCCATCCGGCGGTAAGATATGAGGGAGCGGCGGCAGGGACAGCTGAGGAAAAGATTGCAGGAGAGAGGGAGGGGAGAGAGAGGTGAGGGTGAGAGGGTGGGGCGGTCGATGTGTTGTTTGTAAGGAGATCCGTCCGCCACGCCGTCGTCATCTGTCATGTGGTGCACCGGTGGTGAGAGAACTGCCACGATGTGTGTTTGTCGCCATCATGTGTTTTTCCACTTTTGCGCGACCGTTTGGAAAACAAATAAAGCGACGATGAACAAATGGGGGTTTAAACGATGAATGCCGTTGAATGTCCCGGGAAACGGGTGGTGACGAGGACGCGTGATCGATGTGGCGTACAGGAACTTCGTGCAAATTCCACGCATTTGCCGCGACAGTAACTGGAGGGAACACACCGGAAGTCACCCCTCCATTGTACCGACGGGGGGAAGTGAAATCGACTCCGTGAGGTTTTCGTAAAGCAGCGATAAGCCAAGATAATCCGGCGCAGGGGGGGGGAACATCATGTCACCAAGTTGTTGAAACGTATTATTAAACCGCACGCTGATGACCACTGATTGATTAGATTTTTACGACACGGCGGGAAGCGGCGTCGTTGTCCGTTTGTCGTTCAACAATGAACACGATTCTTTAACGTGAGGGCAACGACAGATAGACGGGGGCCTCGATATAGCAGCAGCAGCAGCAGCAGCAGAACCAGCAGCAGCAGAACCAGCAGCAGCAGAGCCGGCAGGCGATGATGTGGAAACCAAGTGAAAGGCGAGTGAGCTAAGAGGTAAGCGCTTATGCACATGAAACGGAACCGCCGCCGCCGCATTCCACCGCGCGCTCATAAACCTCTTGGCTTTCAGTCGCCCGGACACCGCGAATGTCACGTGACACCGGAGGGGGTTGGCCGGCGGCGGGGCGATCCCTGCGGGGACGCCGAGTGATTTAGGAGCAGTTACTGCGGGGTTTATGTTGCACTAAAGTTGTGGGTACAGTTGATTTTGGCACCGTTAAGGTCTTACGGTCTGCGCTTTATGAGGGATACTTAATCATGATCTATAACTAGTCAAAAGCTCACTGCCTCGGACCCCCCGCCCCCGCCGCCGCCACCACCACCACCACCACCACCACCATCACCACCACCACCAGACAGAGATCCCAAACGTCAACACACACTAAAGCCCTTCCCGGCTGCCCTGATGGCCTCATTGGGGCTGGGAAATAATTAGACTCCCTCTAGTAGAATAGTTAGAGACAATAGTAGAATAGTTAGAGAGACTCTCTCTAGTAGAATAGTTAGAGACAATAGTAGAATAGTTAGAGAGACTCTCTCTAGTAGAATAGTTAGAGACTCTCTCTAGTAGAATAGTTAGAGAGACTCTCTCTAGTAGAATAGTTAGAGACTCTCTCTAGTAGAATAGTTAGAGACTCTCTCTAGTAGAATAGTTAGAGAGACTCTCTCTAGTAGAATAGTTAGAGACTCTCTCTAGTAGAATAGTTAGAGACAATAGTAGAATAGTTAGAGACTCTCTCTAGTAGAATAGTTAGAGAGACTCTCTCTAGTAGAATAGTTAGAGACTCTCTCTAGTAGAATAGTTAGAGACTCTCTCTAGTAGAATAGTTAGAGAGACTCTCTCTAGTAGAATAGTTAGAGAGACTCTCTCTAGTAGAATAGTTAGAGACTCTCTCTAGTAGAATAGTTAGAGACTCTCTCTAGTAGAATAGTTAGAGACTCTCTCTAGTAGAATAGTTAGAGACTCTCTCTAGTAGAATAGTTAGAGAGACTCTCTCTAGTAGAATAGTTAGAGACTCTCTCTAGTAGAATAGTTAGAGACTCTCTCTAGTAGAATAGTTAGAGAGACTCTCTCTAGTAGAATAGTTAGAGAGACTCTCTCTAGTAGAATAGTTAGAGACTCTCTCTAGTAGAATAGTTAGAGACTCTCTCTAGTAGAATAGTTAGAGAGACTCTCTCTAGTAGAATAGTTAGAGAGACTCTCTCTAGTAGAATAGTTAGAGACTCTCTCTAGTAGAATAGTTAGAGAGACTCTCTCTAGTAGAATAGTTAGAGACTCTCTCTAGTAGAATAGTTAGAGACTCTCTCTAGTAGAATAGTTAGAGAGACTCTCTCTAGTAGAATAGTTAGAGACTCTCTCTAGTAGAATAGTTAGAGAGACTCTCTCTAGTAGAATAGTTAGTCAATAGTAGAATAGTTAGAGACTCTCTCTAGTAGAATAGTTAGAGAGACTCTCTCTAGTAGAATAGTTAGAGACTCTAGTAGAATAGTTAGAGACTCTCTCTAGTAGAATAGTTAGAGAGACTCTCTCTAGTAGAATAGTTAGAGACTCTCTCTAGTAGAATAGTTAGAGACTCTCTCTAGTAGAATAGTTAGAGAGACTCTCTCTAGTAGAATAGTTAGAGACTCTCTCTAGTAGAATAGTTAGAGACTCTCTCTAGTAGAATAGTTAGAGAGACTCTCTCTAGTAGAATAGTTAGAGAGACTCTCTCTAGTAGAATAGTTAGAGACAATAGTAGAATAGTTAGAGAGACTCTCTCTAGTAGAATAGTTAGAGAGACTCTCTCTAGTAGAATAGTTAGAGAGACTCTCTCTAGTAGAATAGTTAGAGACAATAGTAGAATAGTTAGAGAGACTCTCTCTAGTAGAATAGTTAGAGAGACTCTCTCTAGTAGAATAGTTAGAGAGACTCTCTCTAGTAGAATAGTTAGAGAGACTCTCTCTAGTAGAATAGTTAGAGACTCTCTCTAGTAGAATAGTTAGAGAGACTCTCTCTAGTAGAATAGTTAGAGACTCTCTCTAGTAGAATAGTTAGAGAGACTCTCTCTAGTAGAATAGTTAGAGAGACTCTCTCTAGTAGAATAGTTAGAGACTCTCTCTAGTAGAATAGTTAGAGACAATAGTAGAATAGTTAGAGACTCTCTCTAGTAGAATAGTTAGAGAGACTCTCTCTAGTAGAATAGTTAGAGAGACTCTCTCTAGTAGAATAGTTAGAGACAATAGTAGAATAGTTAGAGAGACTCTCTCTAGTAGAATAGTTAGAGAGACTCTCTCTAGTAGAATAGTTAGAGAGACTCTCTCTAGTAGAATAGTTAGAGACCATAGTATGTATCTAATGTGTGTGTGTGTGTGTGTGTGTGCGTGTGCGTGTGTGTGCGTGCCCTTTGACCTTCTGTGAGCTGTTCTCTAGAAAGCTTTAAGCAGCCGAGCGATCGTGGCCCCTACGCCCTCCTCCAACGGGCACGTTACAAACGGGGCGCATGACTCGCAATTAAAAAAACGAGGCACAGTGTTCGTGCCGGACTCTGATTGGACACGAGGGGCCGCTGACTCGTCGATCGATGCGGCCGCGAGGATGCCGGCGGAACCCCGACGGGACCGAGCGAAGGAGGGTCGGGAGATGTTCCCGAGCGCCGTGGGGCGAGGTGCTGCCCACCCTTCAACGGATTGGGCTTCTCGCACCTAGCGTGTCCCCTCGGCTAATTATACACTTCGCCCCGCCGATGCTAAGATAAGCATGAAATGAAGCTCTGTAATTGGCTATTAAATGACCCGGGGCCGGTTGTTAGCGCCAGAACACTTGCTATGTGTGTGTGTGTGTGTGTGTGTGTGTGTGTGTGTGGTGTGTTATGCGGGATGGCCACCGGAACATGCGCGGACCCCCCCCCGCTCCACCCCAATCCCCAAAACGGTTGCGCCGCCGATACTATTTAAGCCTTTCTTCTTGACGGCCATTAAGAGAGCTGCAGGTTGAGGACACCCCCCACACTGGGCATGGCGTCGTGGTGTGTGTGTTGTGGTGTGTGTTGTGTGTTGTGTGTGTGTGTGTGTGTGTGTTGTGTTCTCATAGATTCCAGTGTACAACGGGACGTTACGCTCCATAAAAATTCCTCTCGCGAATAGCTCGTGTCCCCAAACGTACGAGGCGCCGGTCCAACAGGAGATTCTTTCCTTTCATCGGGTTTTAATGAAGACACGCGCCGATGGACGGGAACATCCTCATGTAGGCAGAAGAGCTTTGATTTAGTGCTATTCAGGGAGGACGATACTGGGGACTGAGAAAAGCCCCTGAATCTGAACCCTGAATCTGAAACCCTGCGTTATTAGGTAACCCATCTGTACTTTTACTCTGCGGTGTTCCCAGGGGTGTAAAGTACTTGAGTAATTGTACTTCATTACAATACTTAAGTACCGTATTTTCCGGACTATAAAGCGCACCGGATTATAAAGCGCACTGTCAATGAACGGGTCTATTTTCATACATAAGGCGCACCGGATTATAAGGCGCACCGCATTATAAGGCGCATTAAGCAACACAAAACAGTCAGATAAATCGAACTTTATTCAACTCATTCACAATAACTCTCAACATTGTTCAGTTGTAACACATAAAATACAAGACAATACACTCACTTTTTCAGTTCATTCCTCATCCACAAATCCATCAAATTTCTTTCATATTCAGTCCTTTATACACACACCATAATCATTTACCGGTATGTTGAGCACAGTACGTATTACTCCGCAACTATTACCCCTCCCATCCAATTCCCGGTAGCCGTAATGCCGACCATCAAAGTATTACGCCTCGTCCGAATCCAAGTTCCCGGGTAGCCGTAATGCGCCGACAATCCATCAAGTATTACTCCGCGGTAGCCGTAATGCGCCGACAATCCATCAAGTATTACTCCGCGGTAGCCGTAATGCGCCGACAATCCATCAAGCGGTGCGGCTTGACAGATGTGTGAGCGCCGTGTTCCACATAAAATCGGTTCGAGGTTAATACATAAGGCGCACCGGATTATAAGGCGCACTGTCGATTTTTGAGAAAATTACAGGATTTTAAGTGCGCCTTATAGTCCGAAAAATACGGTACTGTTTTGGGGGATTTGTGCTTTACTCGAGTATTATTAGGTTTGTACACTTGTACTTTTACTCAATTACATTTCAGAGAAAAAAAACGTACTTTTTACTCCTTACATTTAAAATGCAGACCTACAAAGTACAAAGTACAAATCTCGCAGGTCCAACAATTTTAATTAGTATATTTGTTTCTCTGGCCGAACTAACGTTAACGTTATTAATCCTGCGGCCGCACTTTATTTAAAAACAGCCAATCAGATCCCATCAATGGAAGATGAACCCGCCCACACCCATGCTGATTGGTCCTTGGTCAAGACTAGACAGCGGAGATCTTTGATGAAACACCTGCTATCAGAAGAATAGACAGTCAGAGTGACAAGCTACAGAAGATGACTACAAACGATAGTACGAGTGATGAAGAGGACGAGACGGTCGGCGTGGACGGACAAGACGAGCACCCATGGCCTTGCAATAAAAAAAAGTTTTTACTTTTACTTTTTAGTACTTAAGTACATTTAAAAGTAGAAACTTTTTTACTTTTACTCAAGTGTGTTTTTAGCCAGATACTCTGACTTTTACTTGAGTAAGATTTTGAGACGGTACCCATACTTTCACTTAAGTATAATTTCTGGGTACTTTTTACACCCCTGGGTGTTCCACAGCGGCCTGTCCCAATCCTTATGACGAGAGATAAGTCAATCTGACGAACTGTCATTATGGTCTTGGAATATGTCTCCAGTCACAATTAGATGCTCGATGGGTTCACCTTTTTCATTTCACTGCACATCCTTAAACTTCTTGACTCTTGAACTTTAATATTTATTATTTTTTTCGTAGCGACGTAGGCACAGTCAACTCCGAGCGGACATTCTGATTCAGCATTTCCCGCTCTAATCACGGACGGTTGTGGCGTTTCTAACAAACAAACGACTCATATAACGGCTCTTAGATCTGACCCACAGCATCTTGTTGATAAAGCAATGATGTTACCGAGACAATCTGCTTGAATGGACTCATTTTGAAGACTGTGGCCGCGTGTGTGTGTGTGTGTGTTTGGCGGCTGGCTCAATTGGCCTCACCTGGCCCAGTTAGAGTCTTGTGGTGTGAGGGGCTGCAACCACTCACCTGGCCCAATTAGTCTCGGGCAGCCAGCCACCGACACACACACACACACACTCCCACAAAGAGATGATCTTGCTGTTGATGTCGACACGGTAATCGCAATGCAAACCACCTGCTGGGTGAGGCGACGATGTCGTTCTCAGCAATAACGTAATTAATCTTCACTCCGGCCATGTGGCTACCGGCGGCCGTGTTTCTAAGATGAAATAGCAGCATCTTGTTTACATGCCATCAGAATCCCTACGATCGTGCCAGGCGTGTGTGTGTGCGTGTGTGTGTGTGTGTGTGTGTGTGCTTGACTTCTGACCCTTCTTCCCCCTGGGGTGGTGGTGGTGGTGGTGGTGGTCGCTCTCCTCAACTTTCCACCTGCGGTTTGACACTCGGACGAACTAAGACGTTGCGTGTGTGCATGTGGATGTGTGTCTGCATGTGTTCATCTGTGTGTGCACACTGTCACGTGTGTGTGTGTGTGTGTGTGTGTGTGTGTGTGTCTGTGTGTACCTGTGTGTGTGTATGTAAAGGAGTTTGCGTGCTTCAGATATCCCGGAGTTTCATCTATCTCCGTCCATCACCTCCTTGGAAACGGAGTCGCCGGAGTCTCAGGAGTTTCATATGTCGGACAGACCCCATCCAGCCTTCCGGCGAGCTTCACATCAAAACCAGGACCCCCCCCCCCCCCCTCCCCCCCCCACCACCACCCCCATCCCTCACACCCCCCCCCCCCCCCGGCCTCGAGGCCCTGCCCCCTTCAACCCCGCCCCCACCCTTCCCCCGGAGGGAATAAAAGTGCCCCCCGTGTGGAGGTGCGCCGTTACTGTACGCCACCGAGTCCATTGTAGCGTTCCGCTGACTAAAAGGCGCATCGACACACAGACGGAGTCATGCCTGCAAAGAAAGGAGGAGGTAAGAGATCCCCACTCGACGGACGCGGACACGGCGCCGGCCAGGCAACTATGGTCCTCCCATTGACACATAGATGTTAAACCTTAAAGACTTAGCTGTCTCACTGTGAAGGGGATTGTATTTATTGACCCAGAGTATTGATTGATTGATTGATTGATTGATGCAGGCTTTATTTTGAACACGTTAGAGCAATACAATAAAAAGAATACAGTAAAAGAAAATAACCTAACATGTCCAAAAACCCAGAGTATCCTATTAAAGCAGTGTTATGTTGTATTGTGTGGATATTATTATTATTATTATTATTATATTTGAATGGTGCTGGTTACTATGTGCACTAGATAGCCAACCGTTATACACTCACTAACGCTCATCTTTAGAATGTGTTCTTAATGTGTAAAGTGAACATATCTAAAAATAATAAATATTGAACATTGAAAAGCAACAGGAGACAAATAGCTTTTGCATTTGTAGCTGTAACACCCGGAGGTCTTCCACAGGATTAATGAGGTGTTCTTAGATATTTTTTCTGAGTCAACCCTTTCGTCAATTAGTCTCGCTCAGGTTTTTGATCCATGAATGAGCGTTCATTTGCCCATCACTTGCTCTCATGTCTAATTTATGATAAGACCGACAGGCCCCACGGCGCCAAACCGCTTCCCGTGGCCAACTTTCTGCTCCCGTCAACTATATTGGCGCCGTGTCCGCTATCAAAATGAGCTTCACTGAGCTCCCGACACGCCATGTTGCTAAGTTTGTCCTCGTACGTGATCTCTCGCGAGGAGACCCTCCCCTCGGCCTCGACGCTCTCCTCTCGTCCGTCGTAGGTCTCCCTCGATTTCACTCAAAAACCTCGGGACCGCCTTTGCCTCGACATGCGTGCGGCGAACAAATTCCCATCCCCTTTAAAATAGAAGCCAACGGAAGGAGAAATGCTCATTCGTGTTTAGCACTCAAAATTCCGTCCCGGGTTTTGGCGGCGGGTAACCGCGTTCCCTAAGACCCTCCACATCTACCCGACGCCACTAATCCCTCCACTGGCACCCGCGGTAATGAGCTGTGAAATGCTCCGTTGTAATTGAACTCCCCGAATGCGAGTGCATTAGCTTTTTATTTATGGCTGCATTATTCTTTCCGCCCGTTTGCAGCCAGCGCGGTGAAGACAGCTGCGGCTTCGATGAGCGGCACGTCGTGAACAACCATCAATAGGTTTATTGATTAACCACGCAGCATCGGCTTAGTTGACGACAAGTCAAATTCGGCTGGCAAGTCCAATTAATGTGAGAAATTAATTAATGTCATTGTGTCTTGAACAACATGAAACAAGTAGTGGGACTAAGCATTGACTGCAGGAGTTCTGCATTTCTGCCCGACGTGAAGAAGAGCCCAAAGCGCCTCACAGGTGCTTTTGTCCAGAGCGCCGGGTACCCCAAAGGTAAATGTACTCGATCAGAACCCCAGCTCCTTTTCCAGACGTTTCTACTCGATGACCAGACGCCGGACGACGAGGTTCAGGAATGACAACGTGCGACCGATTCCCTCCCCTATGCCCTCCGCCACATTCAATGTTCTTATCCCATGACCTCCTCTCATCACCGGCAGGGCAGCCGCCCCAGGGGTCGTGTGACATCCCACCGCGACGCGAGGACGGGGGGGGGGGTTAAGTCACGCAAGGACTTCGCTCCTCGCTCGGTTTCCCCCCTCGTCCCTCCAGGCCCTCGTCCGTCCTCGTTCCTCATCTCACTGATCTCACCGGCGCTGCAGGACTGCTCGGCGAATCCGATACACGCACGGATCACTTCTGCCTGTCACCAGGTGCGGTGAGATGGGCTAACAGCGGACCACGTCGTTGACGCCTGACATGTCCGCTGTCAGTCAGTCAGCAGCAGATTCCGCACGCAGCAGGAGGGGGGGAGTTATTAGGGGGGGATTATGAGGGGCGGGACTGGAGGCAGGGGAGTGGGTGGGGCAGCTCTCTCCTCTCTCATTCTCTCTCTCTCTCTCTCTCTCCCCTCTCTCTCTCTCTCTCTCTCTCTCTCTCTCTCTCTCTCTCTCTCTCTCTCTCTCTCTCTCTCTCTCTCTCTCTCACTTTATATTTTCAGTGTCAGACATAAGCTCCTACACATTGCAATAGGTTAACCTTCTTCCCCTCTTCCCCCTTCTTACCTCCTAAAAACAAATGCAATGTGTGTGTGTGCGTTCGGGAAGCCAGTGCAGTGGACCGACAGTAATCGCACGCAGGCGGTCACGTCCACCGAGGATGGGTTCATCTCTCCTGAATATCTCTCTCATCGTGACATTTCTCCATTCTTACCCCCTCAGCTAAGCCCCCGCCTTACGATGCCGATCTCCCAGAGCCATGCAACAGAGCTGACCTCATGAAACGTAAGGATACGGCCTGCCGACCTACTGACCTACTGACCTACCTACCTACCGACCTCCCTACACCTTTTCAGTGTCCATCTTTCTGACAACTAAACTTGCAAGACCTCATAACAGTACATCACCTTACGTATATGTTTTTATACTTCTTTATTTGACACTTATTAGAAATTCCACTACATCCTGGAACTGTAAAATTCCTTGGCAGTGGTTATATTTTGTGATTTATTTACTAAACTTGACTTAATTTTAGTTCCATCGAGATACCCATATTGTTTTTCTACTAGACTTATACATTTATTATTCTATTGTTTTTATTCTTATGTTGTCGGCATTGTTGACCAACCTCTGGCACAAGAATTTCCTTCAGGATAAATAAAGTTCTATCATCTTATTTCCATTCCTGCTTTCAATTTGTGTTCAACAAGAGTTCACCGCATTAGTGGCATTTTTCTTCCCCTTTGTCACGGAATGCAATGAATCGTTCTCTGGAGACGCCGTTCACTTGTTGCTAACTCCACTTCCACATCTCGGGTTGTTGTCTCCTCGTGTCTCTCCTCCCTCAAAGACTGGCTGACCCTCAGCTTGGACGACAAAACGGCCCAGAAGCTGCTGTGGATCTCGGAGAACGGGACCAAGGTGGCCCGCACGTCACACGCCGGGCGGCCATGACAGCTGTGTACAGCTCCTGTGATTATGTGTGGCGTCGAGGTAGATGAGCGGAGACTATGCGGCTTCACGACACCAATGAGGACAGTGAGCCCACCACAGCAGGTATCCGGCCCAAGCGCGGACGGTGCTGTGTCCGGTCAAGGCTGTGGTCTGTGTCGGCAGGCTCGTGCTCGCTGTGTGTTCGGTCGATCGTCAGTGTGCCCGTACCCGTGGTGTCGCGTGATCGTGGAGTGCGGTTGTACCGTGTGTCGTCGCTCGATACGCGTTCGGGTGGAGCGGATCCAATTCGACCGTATCGTGCTCGGTCGACACGCGTTGGTAGGGTGCCGGTGTGCGCTCTGGGCGGTGTGCGCGTGCCGGGGGAGGTAGTGAATTGCTTCTTGACAGTTACAAGCCCATGAAGCGAGCCAAAGCGCCTCACAGGTGCTTTTGTCCAGAGCGCCGGGTACCCCAAAGGTAAATGTACTCGATCAGAACCCCAGCTCTTCCAGACGTTTCTACTCGATGACCAGACGCCGGACGACGAGGTTCAGGAATGACAACGTGCGACCGATTCCCTCCCCTATGCCCTCCGCCACATTCAATGTTCTTATCCCATGACCTCCTCTCATCACCGGCAGGGCAACGCACCAGGGGTCGTGTGACATCCCACCGCGACGCGAGGACGGGGGGGGGGGTTAAGTCACGCAAGGACTTCGCTCCTCGCTCGGTTTCCCCCCTCGTCCCTCCAGGCCCTCGTCCGTCCTCGTTCCTCACCCCACTGATCTCACCGGCGCTGCAGGACTGCTCGGCGAATCCGATACACGCACGGATCACTTCTGCCTGTCACCAGGTGGCGGTGAGATGGGCTAACAGCGGACACGTCGTTGACGCCTGACATGTCCGCTGTCAGTCAGTCAGCAGCAGATTCCAGCACGCAGCAGGAGGGGGGGAGTTATTAGGGGGGGATTATGAGGGGCGGGACTGGAGGCAGGGGAGTGGGTGGGGGTGTA
>PIJE02001813.1:61257-91257 GCA_002895965.2 Coryphaenoides rupestris
TGAGAGTCATGTTAATGAGACAACTGCAGTGGTCTATTTTAATTGAAAGTATGGTAAAGACCAACTGACCAGGTAGGCTTTTTAAATGCAAGTCATGTATAAAGACAACTGCCCCGGTACGCAATCTTTAAATTCGTGTGTCTTCGCGTTCATCATTGTGTGTGCTTCACCGTTCCATCGCTAAGATGAGTCTACCGGTTCTTGTCCAGTAACTAGTGTCCCTCCAGAGCCCTATAAACTGACTTAGTAGGCCTATTTTTAACATGAAGTCGTATGTACAGATCAACTGACAGGTATGGATCTCATTTGAATGGAGTCATGTACAGACCAACTGACAGGTAGGTCTATTAATATGAAGTCTTTACAATGACCAACTGACACGTCGTGATTGTAGTACTTGCCTCTTCGCGTGTCGCGTTCTCTTTATGTTCGCCCTACCGTTGGTTGCTCTCCGTCTCGTCCACCTGCGTTTGTTGAGACGCCTAGCTACTTTGGATATATCTCTGCTTTGATTTATGCCACATCGATCTTGTACATTAATCATTACAGCACGAATCCTTATGATTGGGCGTACTCTATTGTCTATGGCGTTACCTGCTTCATAAGTACTCGACTAAAGAGAGTTCCTTTCATGTTAGCAGCACAATGGACAGGTATGGTCTCTATTTTTAACCCATGAGTCATGTTACAGGACCAACTGACAGATGTAGGACTATTTAATGAATGTCAGTGTACAGAACCAACTGACATGCTTAGGTCTATTTAAAATGAAGTCAGTTGTACAGACAACTGACAGGTAGGCCTATTTTATTGATTCATGTAAGGACTAACGGACAGGAGGTCTATTTAATATAAGCATGTACAGACTACTGCAGGTAGGCTCTATTTTAAATGAAGTTCATTACAGACCAACTGACAAGTTATAGCCTTATTTTAAATGCAAGTTCATTCTGTTTACAGATCCAACTGACAGTTAGGGCCTATTTCTAAATGATAGTCATTTACAGATCAACTGACAGGTTAGGTCATTTGAAATGAAGTCATGTACAGACAACTGACAGGGTAGCGTCTAAATGAAGTCTTGTTACATGGGGACCAATGAAGGCTAGTGTCTATTCTTAAATTGAAGTCATGTTACAGACCAACTGGACAGGTAGGCCTATTTTAATTGAAGTCACGTACAGAACCAACTGACAGGTAGGGCCTTTTTAAATGAAGGTTCACGTAAAGACCAACCTGACAGGTAGGTCTAATTTTAAATGAATTCACGTACAGACCAACTGACAGGTAGGGCCTATTTTAAATGAAGTCCGTACAGACCAACTGACAGGTAGGTCTATTTTAAATGAAGTCACGTAAAAGACCAACTGACAGGTAGGCCTATTTTAATTGAAGTTCACGTAAACGACCATACTGACAGGTAGTCTATTTTAAATGAAGTCACGTAAAACCAATGACAGGTATGGCCTTTTTAAATGAAGTCACGTCAGATCAACTGACAGGGTAGGTCTATTAATGAAGTCACGTACAGACCAACTGACAGGTAGGCCTATTTTTAAATGAAGTCAACGTACAGACCAACTGACAGGTAGGCCTATTTTTAAAATGAAATTCATGTAAAGACCAACTGACAGGCTAGGCCTATTTTAATTGAAGTCATGTAAAGACCAACTTGACAGGTTTAGGTCATATTTTTAAATGAAGGTATGTACATTACCAACTGACAGGTAGGTCTATTTGAATGAAGTATGTCACAGACCAACTGACAGGTATGGTCTATTTTTCAAATGAAGTAATGTTTACAGACCACTGACAGGTAGGCTTTATCGAAGTCGATGTTACAGACCTTACTGACAGGTAGTCTATTTTAAATGAGTCAATTGTTACAGACAACTGACAGGTAGTGTTATTTTAAATGAAGTCATTACAGACATACTGAAGCGTAGGTCTATTTGAAATTGAAGTCATGTACAGACAACTGACAGGTAGGTCATTTTAAATGAAGTCATGTATCAGACAACTTTTACAGGTAGGGCTTATTTTAAATAATCATGTACAGTCCAACTGACAGGTAGCTGCTATTTTTAAATGAAGTTCATGTAAGACCAACTGACAGGTAGACCTATTTAATGAGTCCATGTACAGACCAATACTGACAGGTAGTCGTCTATTTTAAATGAAAGTCATTGTAAAGACAACTGACAGTAGGCTATTTTAATTGAAGTCATGTAAAGACTAACTGACAGGTAGGTCTAATTTTAAATGAGTACTGTACAGACCAACTGAACAGGAGGCCTATTTTAAATGAAGGCATGTTAACAGCGACAACTGAAAGTGGTAGGCCTATTTTAAATTAGTCATGTACAGACCAACTGACAGGTAGGCCTATTTTTAAATGAAGTCGATTGTACAGTATCAATGACAGTAATAGTAGTACTTCCAGCTAGGTCTATTCTCTTGAAATGGAAGTCATGTAGTCGCCCAAGTACCCAAGCTGACAGGAGTAGGGGTCTATTTTAGAGGATCGACAGTCTGTACAGGACCAACTGATAGTAGTCTATTTTAAATATGATAGTTCACAGTCGACAGCACTAAGCCGTGTGTTACCTTACTTACTGGACGCGGAGGGGCGTGTGGAGGACCCGGAGCGGATCAAAGCCATTGTGTTCCGAGGGGTGAGGCTCCCGACGTTGTTTTCGTCGCCGTCGTCGTTTGTCGTCATGGGAACGGCTTTGAGGATGAGGATGGATGATGTTCTGGGCGAGTTCTTCTCTGAAGGCATTGGGTTGTGTTCTGCTCTCCCAGGGTATCATTCCATCGCTGAGGAAAGAGGCGTGGAAGTTCCTGCTGGGCTTCTACCCATGGAACAGCACCACCAAGGAGCGGGAAGACATTCTGAGGACCAAGACGTGAGTTTATACTTCTCTATTTTTTCGGGGGATTATTCTTAAATTGACTTGATTGCTTGATTGACTTCTTATTGACTTCAATTAAAGAGCCCCGCCTATTTGACCATCAGGTGTGACTGTGATTGATTACAAGCCGTTACAAGCTTGTCATGTGACTACACCTTTGTGACATCACAAGTGGGAGTGTCCACCCCCGATGCATGATGGATGGATGGATGGATAAGCTGACCCGTTGGTACAGTCCACCGGGTAGGCTGGTGGACTGATCAAATCACCCGCTTGTGATCACTAGGGTGTCGTCACATGACCATTTTTTACACGGCTCGTCATGGCTACTCCCTCTCACACCTGGTGGTAGGTAGAACTAAAGATGGATGCCTTTTGAACCAAACTGTGGTGCTGTGTTGTCTCTTTAGGGACGAGTACTTTAGAATGAAGGTCCAATGGAAGTCTGTCAGTGAAGAACAGGAGATGAGGAACTCCCTCCTCAAAGGATACAGAAACCTGATTGGTAAGCCAGGCTGTCTGTCAAACTCTTTCTTTACATACAGTATATACGTATATATATTTATTTTTATTCAGTTTATTTGTCAGGGACAGTGCATATTAATAAACAGTAGTTTAATACAATTATCATATAGGTGGCTAAAAGTTTTCTTCACCAGACCTAGTTTTAGTAGTGGTGGTAGTAGTAGTAGTAATATCGTGTGTCCAAGTGTATGCCAAATGCCCTAAATGTAAATGTTAAATGTGAATGTATCCGCCTATAAGTTATCCCATTGACTATGTTCTGTTCGGCCTCGTTCATTTAAATGACATCACGTCATTTAAATGATGCGATGTGGCGTCTAACCGTATGTCTGTTCCGCGGCTGCAGAGCGGGACGTGAACAGAACCGACCGACACAACACGTTCTTCTCCGGGAACGACAACCCCGGGCTCACCCTGCTCCACGACGTCCTGATGACCTACTGCATGTACAACTTTGACCTTGGTACGTGGGCCGCCGTGTTCCCGTTGTCGACTGTTGACTCATGATCTCGCTGTTGGCAAAGAGCCGCTTCAACAAATCGCGAGTTTGCGGCATCCACTCCGTTTCTGCCAAAAGTGTCACATCAAAGTTGGACGTTTGCACGGAAAATAATATAAATCGTGGGACCGGTGATGACAGTGGAGGAAATGCATGTCTCCTTTAAAGAGGAGGAACTGACACAAGGAACAAACCTGCAGAAACGGCAGAGACAGCAGCGCCACCTCTGGTGAAACACTGATTATTGAAGATGTTGTCATGTGGTCGCCGTCTCTGATTGGCCTCAATGAGTTCCCAATGAACGACTGATGTTTCACGATAAATGGGGCAATCCACGCAGGAGGATTTTTAGCGTTTCATTCATTTTAAAGGGAACTATTCAAAGAATTATCTAATTTTCTAAGGTTATGTTCTTTACCGTTTGTATTATTTCCTCCCAGGTTATGTTATCTTATAGTTTATATTCACACACCCAGGTCATGTTATTTACCGTTTGTATCTCCCCCCAGGTTACGTCCAGGGGATGAGTGACTTGCTGGCTCCCCTCCTGTTCGTCACCCAGAACGAGGTGG
Organism: Coryphaenoides rupestris; assembly: GCA_002895965.2. Lineage (NCBI taxonomy): Eukaryota > Metazoa > Chordata > Actinopteri > Gadiformes > Macrouridae > Coryphaenoides > Coryphaenoides rupestris. Next base: position 65,769 of record PIJE02001813.1, read on the forward strand.
AGTCCTTCTGGTGTCTGACGGGCTTCATGGACCTCGTGGTGAGTAGGGGTGGGTGCAGTGGCTCAGGAGGTCGAGCTGGTTGTCTGGCGACCAGAAGGTTGCCGGTTCGATCCCCGGCTCCGCCTAGCTAGGTGTCGATCAGGGAGGTGTCCCTGAGCAAGACACCTGAACCTCACTGCTGTGTATGAATGAATGAATGGGTGAATGTGAGGCCAGCATCGTTCGTAAAGTGCTCAGAGTGGCGGGTCTCAGAACAGAAGCGTCTGTATAAATGCAGCGGCCCGTTTACCGTTTACGATAAATCCTCTCTTGCTTTCTCCACCCCCTACTCCACCCTCGCAGCACCACAACTTTGAAGAGTCCCAGGAGGCCATGAAGCAGCAGCTGCTCCAGCTCAGCATCCTGCTGAAGGCCCTGGACCCCGAGCTCTGTGACTACCTGGGTGAGTCCCCCCCCCCCCGCCCACTCCTCACCACAACAACAACAAGAGGCCTCGTTCACCGAGCAGCCATCTTGGATCCATAGCTAGCGCGTAGAGCTTGTTCCGTTCACATTTTACTGTACTGTTGGCGATATGTTGTTGTTGTTGTTGTTTCACTCTTTTGACAAATGTACTCTTTGTAAGTCGCTTTGGACAAAAGTGTCTGCAAAATTGTTATTATTATCATGTTATCTATAAATATGATCTATAACACTACCTCTCATCTCCTCTCATCATCATCATGTCCAATAATATTACACTTCAATTATGCCAAATTGTTTTCGCCGTCGGAATACCTTATCTTGCTCACATATTTGTATATTTTAACTGTAAATTTGTAAATCCGTTAGTTTATTTTGATCATTCTGTTGTTTTCCATATTGTTTTATTGTACTGTATCGCTATGCAACCTGGCACAAGAATTTCCTTCGGGATTAATAAAGTTCTATTCTAGTCTATTCTAAATGTAGAACTAAAATGACCGCTAGGTCAGAGGTCGGGAATCTTTTCAGTTTCCCAGAGTCATGAAAAAACAAAATGACTTGAAATTGTAGAAAAGCCAAAGAAGAGTTTACATAATAATCATTCAAACATTTTTTGGGAAAATGTTGTTGATGACAATTGAGGCTAAAAAGATGGATACTTTTCTGGCATTTCGGTATATAATATCATATTATCCCAGAAATTAATGTATGCTAATTTAGTGTAAAATATAATTTAATGTCACATGACATTTTCATCCATACAATTTTTTGGTCATCTGTTGGCAGTCTTGCTGGTCAGCCATATGCAATCACTGAACGAGCCAAATAGCTCTAGATCCTCTGGTTCCTGAGCCCTGCGCTCGGTGAATTAGCCATGTTAGCGCTGGGCGTAGCGGTAGCGGTAGTGGTAGCCACCATCATCATCGCTACGGTCCTCTGACATACAAGTAATGGCCGCACGTCAGACGTCAGACATCCGACCGATGCCAAGTCACTCTCAGTAATACCTCCTCCCTGGCTCGCTGCCGGGCAATTGGCTAAGTGCTCCAATCATGGGCTTGAACTGCAGAAGAGCATATTTCAACCTGAGTTACTCTCAGCTATCCTGTGCTGCTGCTGCTGCCAATCTCCACCCCTTGCTGCTCCACCCTGTGCAGTTTAATATTTACGTAAACGTGCTGTTGTGTTGACGAAATTAACTTTTTTTAAATTTGAATTTACCTGCCAGAGTGGACTGTGAAGAAGTCACAGCTTTAGAAGACGTCCGAGCATTGTGTTTCAGAGATATTTACGAGGAGACCTATTATACCACCAGGTGTGAGCGTGATTAGCCATTCCAAGGGGTTTCAGAATCTCTGGTTTTTGACATCACAAGTGGGAGTGTCCACCTAGAAGTATGCTGGATAGATCAGCCCACCAGCCTACCCAGTGGACTGCAGCAACTCGTAGGCTGATCTGTCCACCATGGATCTGGGAGGACGGACGCTCCCACTTGTGATGTCACAAACCGGAGATTCTGAAAGCGCTTGGAAGGGCAAATCACGTTCCTGTACCCGGTGGTATAATAGGAGTCCTTTAAGTTAGCATCTATCCCAGCTAAGTGCCAGCCCACAACGTCTGGTAATACCACTTTGTACCTCAAGAGGTCACTGCAGCGTCCCTATAGTAACCTGGAGTAATAATGCTGTCTTGTGGAGGACAGTCTTCTAATGTTACTCTGTGTCCTCCTCCTCCTCGCTCTCCGTCCTGCCAGACTCCCAGGACAGCGGCTCTCTCTGCTTCTGTTTCCGCTGGCTTCTCATCTGGTTCAAGAGAGAGTTCTCCTTCGAGGACATCCTCACCCTGTGGGAGGTGAGGACACACACACACACACACACACACACACACGCTCCCAGAGATACCCTTTAACTGTTTATTGAAATACGTACACAGATTGCTTGATGATTAATGAAGTCGCTTCATCGACTCTCAAAGGGAAGGTTTTCATGGTGTATCTTGGACCTACAGTACGAGTACAGTCTATAGCCTCATCTTAATGTCATTCTAATGCCTCTGCAGGTGATGTGGACCCGCCTGCCCTGCGACAACTTCCACCTGCTGCTTGCCTGCTCCATCCTGGAGTCCCAGAGAGGAGAGCTGATTGGCTCCCAGCACGACTTCAACACCATTCTCAAGGTGTGCGGGTGCCTTCAAATTTTTTAGCTCCTCCTCCATTCTCAGTCAGCTGACCTGTGGTGCGGTCTCCTGAAGCAACTCACAAGCTCTTTATTGATTGATTGATTGATTGATTGATTGATTGATTGATTGATTTTACAGCACATTAATGAGCTGACTATGAAGCTGGACCTGCAGGATATGATGTGCGGAGCAGAAGCTATCTTTCTGCAGCTGGTCCAGTGCAAGGTTGGTGGCAGTGCTGGGGTTCCCGTCACTCTCTGTTGTTGTTGTTGTTGTTTGTTGTTGTTGTTATTTTAAAGGTGCAATTGATAGCGTTGACAGCATTCGGCCACTAGATGTCGCCCTCCCCCTTCTTCTTCTTCTTCTATTCCATTGCAGTGGTTGCCAGTTCATTGCACAACCAGCCTATATTGAGTGAATGGGCGGCTATGAGCAGCATCTTAATCTGCAGCTAACAACATAATAAGCAGCTGTAACATTAATTTCCTTTTTCCTCTCTACCTTTCTACCCCTCTCGCTCTCTCTCTCCCTTTCTCTCTCTCTCTCTCCCCTCCGCCCGTGAGCAGAAGAAGAAGAACAACAACTTTATTAATCCACACTTTTTATTAATTCATTTTTGCAGGAGCTGCCGGTGAAGGTGAAGGAGGTGCTGGGTCTCTACGTGGCTTCCAGCTCCGGGGAGGAGGAGAGCCCGGAGGCGGAGTCTCGCGACGCGCAACAGCAGCAGCCCCTGCTGTTCGGCCTGCCGCCGCCGGGGGGCGCGCCGCCGCGGCCCGCCGGACCCCCGCGTCCCGTCCCCACATACCCGTAGCTGTGAAGCCGTGTCCGGCGAACCTGTAGGAATAGGAAAAGAGATATATATATTGATACGTATAGAAAGGGGGAACATATGGAAATAACGTCAACGGCTGTACTGCAGCAGCGTGTCGTGAAGCGTGCCATTCTCGTCTGTGAAAGACAGGGGGCGACGTTGGGTCAGTGTGGCGGAGCCGTCCAAGACAGTACACCTTGTTATAACTTTTACACTTGTATTTGCAGTGGGTTTCTTGTTTTGTTTTGTCTTGTTTGTGTGTCATTTATGCTCCTGCCATTTGCCGTGTATAACTTTATAACCACCCTGTCAACTTGTTTACTCTTCCTTCTGTCTTTGGTCAGGCTTGTTGTTGTTGTTGTTGTTGTTGTTGATTTGTTTGTGTGTCCAATCTTTTCCTCTTGTTTTAATGCACGCGACGCTGCTATTTTAGACGAGGCGTTCCTGTCTCACACACGTTCTGTCCAACTGGGGGGTGTGTCTCACCATTCCCGTTTAGTGCATCACCTCTCGCTCTCTCTCCCGTTGCCGTGGCGTTCACTCTCTCTCTCTCTCTCTCTCTCTCTCTCTCGTGGCCATGATGCTCACTCTCTCTCTCTCGTTGCCATGGCACTCACGCTCTCTCTCGTTGCCGTGGCGATCACTCTCTCTCTCACTCCTTGCCGTGGCGCTCACGCTCTCTCTCTCTTGTTGCTGTGATGCTCTCTCTCTCTCCTCTATCTCTCTCTCTCTCTCGTTGAAGTGAAGTGATGATGATGATGATGATGATAATGAAGGATGAACTGGCTCACAGCAGATCGTACTGTATCGGCCATCTCTGCTCCTATGCAACTTCTGCATGCTTTCTAGATTTTAAACGCTGTGCGACCATTTTCTTTTCTTTTTTTAGGTCTCTAATTATTGATATTCTGCCGTGTTTTCACCACAATCACAAGGATGATGATGACAGAATAAAATGGCCGAACCTTAACAAAAGTGGCAAGTCAGTGCTGGATTTTTTATTTGGTTTGTGACTGTGAAATGTTCCTCACTTCAGAGGCGATTCTTCTGTTCCATTCTGTTCTGTTCTCTCCCAACACTTCTGGTGTCGGGCGTTCTCTTGTCAGCGCAAACAAACCAAAGCCCACACATGTAAAACAAACAGACCCACAGATCCACACAGGAGATACAGAGCATTCAAAACACAGCGGTAAACAAATGGATCACCGATAAAACAGCAACTGATAAAACGAAGAGAAAAAAAGCTTGAACCTTTTTGTGAGATAAATGTTTCCAAAGACATGATCTAGCTTCCACCGGTGGTGGTTGGGGTGCGAGTGGGATGCTTCTGATTTGTTTAACCAACGAGAAACCATAATGGAACTCTTCATGTTGGGCACCCAACGCATGTGCAACTTGTTGTCTGTGTGTGAACTGGCTCAACTTTGACCTCCCGTCAGCCCCCCCACCCACCCCTCCCCTCTGGCCAGCAGGTGTCTCTCAGAGGTGAAAAGGACATAAAGACAACCAGGGGCCTATGTCCCCCACCCCCCGTCCCACCACCGCCTTCCCCTCCTCCCCTTCGCTGTCCTGTGAAATGAGCTGGAAAATAGGGGGTGGAGACCCACCACGCCCCCTTCTCTACCATTCTCAGGACCTGCCTGGGGACTCGGGTTGGTCCACTTGGGGTTGGGGGGGGGGGTGGGGTCTCTCTCTCTCTCGCTCTCTCTCTCTCTGTGTGTGTCCCCCCCCCGGCTGCACGTCCACGCTGCCCGAGTTTGAATACAGCTGCCTGTCCCCGTCCCATGACTATAGCACCGTTGCTTAACCAGTCTGCTGCTGTTTAGACCCCCACACTCCCCCCCGCCCTCCAAGGAGAAGGGGAATCACTTAGTCCCACATTTAAACTCAATCTGCTTTTCAGCGCCTGCCTCAAAGCCTCAAAGTGTTCTGGCTGAGGGCCCCCCCCCAACCAGTTTGACAACAGTGCGTGTTGACTCCATTTTCCCCCGCTAATCGGCCCTAATCGTGTGTGTGTGGTTGTGTTGTGTGTGCGGGCCGGACGGACGAGGGTCTCTTGGTCTCGGGCGTTTATTGTGAGCTGCTCTTTCAGGGCTTTATCCACACTTGGTGTTAATTCACTCTCCGCTTTGGAGTTTCTTTGAGGATTCTGAGGAGGATTAGCTCTGTAGGTCGCTGAGACTTCCTGGGAACTTCCTGTGGGCCAATCGTTGCGCTTGTGTTGTTGTGTACACTCGCCTGCTTGTGTTCCGTCGCTCCTCTGTGCTGTGCAACATTTTCACTGCATTTTATTTGTATTTATTCCGTTTATTTGCCAGGGACCGTGCATATTAATAAACAGTACTGTGAATATGCCAGAATTAGCAAGGAGGCTTAGTTTTCATCTTTAGTCCCTGGCCAGGTGTGAAGTTGACAGCCAAAATTACAATTAAAAACAAGTTTCAAATCACTTCAGAATTTGACTAGCGCAGAAACTTCCGCACAAATGTGTGAAAGGGTTTGTTTTTTTCTTTATGCACATTTCAAATGGTTCAAATCCCAACTTTTTCCTAACCAGTGAGCCAGGACACATTATTATTATTGCTTGACTGTTCCACATAGTTCCAATTGTTTGGTCAATTATGGAATTGCCAGCCTAATTATGTTAATAACTGACCAGCCAATGAGCAATTAATCACACACATTTTTTTATCAGAAACATATTACACATTAATACCTGTGGTTACTAGCTGTTCAAAATTGTGTTAAATGTATAATAATGATGTTATTACATTATCCTATTATCTAATGAATGTATCTAATGATTTCATTCAACGGGAAATAGCTAATTAAGTTAATTATTGAACAATGAAGAGTTATTTTCACCTATCAGTCAAAATACACACGACACACTTTAGTTACAAGTGTTTATGTGTTATCTGCACTTAACCCTCTAATGATTATATTATATTATTCTATTCTGCATAATGAATTCATGGCCATTAGTGTCAACGCCTCCTTTAGCCTTTAGCTCTGGTTTGCGGGCCACAAAGCGAGCGCGGCCCACCAAAGGCTCATGTGCCAGCGCCACCTGTAACGACCGTGTCAAATACAATCTGTATTCTCCACTGGTAAGTGTGACCCTATTGTGACCACGCATTGGGAGTCCCGGTGGACCTGCGCCAAAGTGTGTCTCTCACCAGATGAATGGCGCGCTCTGTGTGTGTGTGTGTGTGTGTGTGTGTGTGTGTGTGTGTGTGTGTGTGTGTGTGTGTGTGTGTGTGTGTGTGTGTGTGTGTGTGTGTGTGTGTGGTAGACAGCAGGCAGAAGGGCAGCCACTGGTGTCTGACACTGATTTGTATAGGGAGACAATACGCCTCATTGACCTGCCTGCTTGCCACTGTCTGTTGCACATACTTGGCTCCACCCCCCCCCCCTCCAGTCACGCCTCACCCTCCAGCCCCGCCCCCCCCCTCACCAGTAGCTGCCCTCTCTCCTTTTTTTACACCACCAGCAGATTGGCGGCTGCTGGGAGGGGTGGGCCGGGGGGGACACAGGTTGCTTTGACAATGAGATTCTTCAGAGAACACAAGAGGGAGAGATAGGCAGAGAGTCATGTGAGAGACAGAAGGAGAGAGAGAGAGAGAGAGAGAGAGAGAGAGAGAGAGAGAGAGAGAGAGAAAGCTCAGTGCCAAAGCGTTGATATATGGCTTTCCACAGGGGACGCATTATTTATTATTTATACCGAAATCTTTACCAGCTTAGATTACTCACTTTTTTACTCAACACGAGATAAATGATAGATAACTTAAAACGATTTCCGCACATTTTGAATAATCTCAGTAAGCTATGTCATAACTGCATAATACAATACAATACAATAAAAACAATAAAATTGTATACATAAAATGTGTATTCACTTGTCCACTTTACAAATCTCTATTTTAAAATGTTTTAAATACTTGCATATACAGTCAATGTATCTTACAGTATTACAATATCTTAAATATCTCGATTTTCCATCCAAATAATTTCATAATTTTATGAAACAAACATCAGCAGGACAAACTAAACCTCAACCTGTCCGTGAGTCATGTATCTTTTTCCTCCACTTTTTTTTTTTTTCCTCGCTAAGCCTAATGTAAACAAACACCCCCATCCCATTGTCACCCAGTGGGGCCATTGTTACCGGGTGCTGGTGACCTCTCCTGCCTCTCATGTCTTGCGCCTCTCACCCCGTCTCCCTTTCACCGTCGGGCCCAAGCTGTCGCTCCCGTCCTGCGGAGCCACGCCCTCTCTTGTCTGACTCTCTGTCTCACCCCACACTCCCCCCATTCTTTTCTTTTCTTTTCTCTCTCTCCCCTCTCCCCTCTCTCCACCTGTTGACGCAATTGTTTGCACGAGGCCGCATTGTCGGTCTTATTATTTTATGTCACTCACTCACAGTCGACGCCCCCCTTCACGGTCGAGCCACGCCCCCCGCTCCACCACCCCACCAGCTCTGTGTCTCTGTGTGTCTCTCGATCTCCTCCCACGGCGGGTATATAAGGCCACACAGCAGAAATTCTCCCGCTCATTTCACACTCGGCGGGTTGAGGCGAGGGACAGGAAGACAAGACGTCTGAAGCGTGGCGGGTGAAGTGAAGAAGAGAAGGAAACAAGGAACCAAAACTAGGAACAAACAACAAAGACAACCTGCCTGCCTGTCCATCACCGCCTTCGACGAAACGGACCGACGACTCGACTTGAACCCGAAGAACGCACGCTGCTCCACTTCCATCTGATCTCTCTCTCACCTCCGCACAGAGAGAGTGGAGATCCTACCTTCCTCCGTGAAGACAGACAGACATACAGACAGACAGACAGGCAGACAGGCAGAGAGCTTAAGGAGCATGTCTGACCTGTCTCTGTGGTGTGAGGAGGTGGTGGAGGTGGAGGACCAGTGTGAGGACATGTCCCAAGAGGAGGAGATCCAGTCACAGCAGACCACCGCCACCGCCGGACCCTCGCAGGTGCGGGCCGCCTGGGACCCGGCTGCCTCGGGCCATCGTGTGATCCAGAGGCTGCTGCACGTGGAGCGGCGCTACGCCCCCTCCGCCCTCTACATCGCCCTGGCGCAGCGGGACCCCGAGCGCCGGGAGGAGCTCGTCAAGTGGGCCCTGGAGGTAACGGAGAACACACACACCTGGCCGACGGATGCCCACACACACACACACACACACACACACACACACACACACACACACACACAGGAGGGATTCCTCCTCTCACCCTCCCGTGTTCAATTATTAACTTGTCGCAGGCAGGTGAAGACGACACTGATTTGTTCTCCTCTCTCCTATCCTCTCTCCCCTCTCTCCTCTCCATCTCTCCTCTCATCCCCTCCCCTCTCCTCTCATCTCTCCTCTCTCCTTTCTTCTCTCCCCTCCTCTCCTCTCTCCTCCTCTCTCCTCCTCTCCCTTCTCCTTCCCTCTCTCCTCTCCCCTCTCCTCTTCTCTCCTCTCTCCTCCTCCCTCCTCCAGGTGTGCTACGAGTGCGGCTGTGACGAGGCCGTGTTCCCGCTCGGCGTGTCGCTGATGGACCGCTTCCTGTCCTCCTCGCTGGCGCTGCCCGCCTCGCCGTACTGCCTCGCCGCCGCCTGCCTCCTCGTCGCCTCCAAGCTCGGCGAGTGCGACACCGTGTCCGCCGACGCCCTGTGCGCCGCCGCCGAGTACAGCTTTCCCGCCTCCAACCTGCGGGTGAGGAACCGCTCATGTACTGTGTTCATGCCACCCGTTGCCCTCCGAACCGTCGTCCCTGGAAGGAGGGATCCCCCCACTCGGCGTTCCTCCTCCAGGTTTCTTCCTTGTTAATTAAGGGAGTCGTTTCTTGCCCTTAGAGGGGCGCTATAGGGCTAGGGGGGCGTGTCCTAATCACATGGCCCCCATAATCAATATGACCTGTAAAGCCCTTTGAGACCTGGAACTGTGATTAAGGGGCTATACAAAATAAAATTACTTGACTCTGAATTTGACATACAATCCATGCCATGCGTGTGATCGGCTGCTTGACCCTAAGTCTCCTCCTCCTCCCTCCTCCTCCTCCTCATCAGGAGATGGAGCGAGTGGTCCTGGCCACCCTGCGCTGGGACACGGCCTCCGTCACGCCGCAGGACTTCCTGCCCCTGCTCCTGGCGCCCGTGGGCGGCATGGACCGGACGGCGGCGGACGGCGGGGAGCGGGAAGCCGACCGGGAGCTCCTGGCCACCATGCGTCGCCACGCCGACACGCTGGTGGCCATGTGCGTGTGCGACTCGCGCTTCCTGGGCGCGCCGCCCTCGCTGGTGGCGGCGGCGGCGGTGAACTCGGCGCTGCGGGGCCTGAGCGGCAGGAGCCCCCCGCGGCTGGCGGCCCTCGGGGAGCTGCTGGCCGGACTCTGCCAGACGGACACGGTGAGTTCACACTCGGTCTGCTCTTATCTGCGCAAACAAAATATAATGATTATTAATGACCCATTTTGAGACCGTAACTGTGGTTAAGGGCGATACAAATAAAATTACTTGACTTGACTTGACTTGACTTACTTGACCTGAATCAAGATGGCTGCAGACAACAACAGACAGATGATAAAATGAAACACAAATCAAAGGCACACATCTCTGTGGCTAATAATACTACTAATAAATAATAACAACACAGGACAGAGAGTGTGGGACAACACTCCTCACATCGGTTCCTCTTCTGCGTCTCCCTCCCTGCAGACGGTGCTCGGGTGCTACAGCGAGATGATCGAGCTCGCTCTGCGCCAGCGGCTGAGGGCAGGGCTGCAGGCCGAGGAGGCGTCGACGGCGAAGGACGAGGAGGTGGACGACGAGGAGGAGGAGGACGAGCGGGCGGGGACCCCCACCGACATGCGGGAGGTCGACTTCTAGACGTCTCTCTCTCTTGACCCGAGCGTGCCGTACAAAGAGTGAATCAATCAATCAAAGAGAATTGTATTGTACTGTGTTGTACTGTATTGGGGATCAGTGAAACTGACGGGAAAAGAGTTCGATTGGGAACACTGTGAAGAAGACACTTTTTGTTTTGAATACTCAGAAATTATTTTATTGCGCTATTCTTATTCTTAATTTATTTTTAATTTATTTGTTTGTTAACGTTTAACCACTATTTGTTGTCTGTGCCACATATTATTATTATTATTATTATTATTATTATTACTGTTATTATTTATTTTGTTGAGTCTGCAATTCTATTTATATTTAATTCTAGGTTCTAGGTAATTTTATTCTTTAATATTTATACACTATTTATTTATCTTATGCAATTGCATGTGTTATTTTATGATTTATTTATTCTAATCCGTTTTGACGTTATGCTACGATGTACCGGATAAAATATACGACACACCTCTATTTTTGAAAAGAATTAAAGAAACTTTTATACACATTTACTATTGATAATGGCTTCTTTTATTCCCTGCTATCAAAAGTCTTCTTTCTAAAACTACACACTTAATCAGCTGGGAGGACACTCCCACTTGTGATGTCACAATGTCACAATGACAATTGTAGTCACATGGCAATTTTGAAAGCTTATAATGGCCAATAGCGCTCACACCTAGGGTCCCTTTAATTGCTTATTTACCTCAATCGCTTAATTACTTTACTAGATTACTTACATGACTAGATTACTTACATGACTAGATTACTTACATGACTAGATTACTTGCTAGAAAACAAGGGGTCATATTTATATTATATCACCATGGCAGCACAAGTATTGGATTATAAGAGCCTCCTAACAGCTTGTAGTGAGGGTGCATGGCCACCAGAGGGACCTACTGTCTGAAGTCTGAAAGCAGAGGGGACTATTATGGGGTGGAAGCTGAAGCTGTCCTCTGAATACAAGATACGAATAGAAGTGGATGTCAGCCTGTCTGTCTGTTTAGGCCACACTAGAGTTTCAACTACATTTGTGAATATTCTCTTAGGCTTAGACTCACTGTACATTTGTACATTGTTATTTTATTTGTATTATTCTATAGTTTATTTCTCTTGTTTATCATTCTATTGCTATGCAACCTCTGGCACAAGTATTTCCTTCGCGATGAACACAGTTTTATCTTATCTTGTATCGTGTATCTGTTTTTAACACATTTCTTTATTTATTATTGTTGTTTTTTTATTATTTATTTAAGCATCATTTTACTAAATACACCTTTGCTTCTTGTTATTGGTTGGTATTTATGTAATACCAAGAAGAGTGTGAACTGTAACAACATATGACTTCTAAAATAATATTGAACTCAATCTGTGTCTAAATATAGAATATGAGGTGGAAACAAGTCACACACACACACACACACACACACACACACATAAATGAAACCATCTCTCGTCTGTCTGTCAAATTTCAATTTCAATTTCATTTTCAATGTAAAGATCTTTATTGGCATGGGGGAAACGTACATTGCCAAGCGAGTGGTAAATAAAAACAAAAACAAAACTAATCTAATTTACAATTGTCTATTTACAAATGTACAATTGCAGATGTTCTGTGACAAAGAAATATGTAAACAAAGCTGCAATATTGCAAATACTACTAAGTACAAAAAATACTAAGTACAAAAAAATAATTATAAAATAAAATAAGACGTCGCGGCTGTCTCACCGTCGCATAAATATGACGCCTTTCCCGCCGAAGCTGTGCGCCGCAGGCGCAGACGGGTTTCCAAGAATGCAATCCGAACAGCTGAGTAGCGGGCTGACGTTATATCTTATCACTTTTATATTATATATTATAACTTATAACTTATAACCCAGCGAGGATTGTTGGCTTTTATTATTATTCTTATTGTTATTGTTATTATTATTGTTATTATTATTATTATTCTTTTATCTGCGTCACATCATCTCAGCCTACTGGAAGACTGGAATAAGAGGTTTGTGAAGGTGCCCATATATCAATAATCAATGCTGTATCTGATTAATCTATATATATATATATAGAGAGAGAGAGATTATACTGTCATAAAGATCATGTTAATGTGTCAGAGTACTAGTATTACTGTCATCAACATCATGTTTATGTGTGAGTACTAGTATTACTGTCATAAAGATCATGATTATGATTCAGTACTAGTATTACTGTCATAAAGATCATGTTAATGTGTCTGAGTACTAGTATTAGCAAAGCATCACTGTTATATACATATAATGATTGGTAAAGGCCCAAAATCATGAATCATCAAGGTTTTAAACAGATTATGCATCAAGTCTGACTCATTAATCAACTTTAAAAAGGATAACTGCATACACACAATGGAGCCACGATTTAACAAATATATGTATTAAGAGATAGCTTTTAATACATATATTTTTAAAGATGATTTGTGACAAAATATAAAACATGGTGTTGTTCTTGTTGTGATGTCTGTGACGCCTCGAGATGCATCTCATTTACATTTAAGCATTTTCATCCAAATGTGATGAGAATATGGTGATTCATCCATGTGGTGATTAAATATGCTATTTATACTCCCTCATAGAGGATGAACCTGAATGCTGATTGGCTGCTGCTGCTTCTGCTGTCAGTGTGTGCGGGAGTCCGGTCCGTACCTATCGATCGCAACCCAAGCCCCAGTGAGGCCCCCCATGAAGATGGGAAGCCGGAGGAGAATGTGGTAAACCTTCAAGTACAGTTGTGTGTCTGTGTGTGTGTGTGTGTGTGTATAGCTGTGTCAGTGTGTGTGTTTTACTTCTACTAACATTCTGATTTGTATACATGCCATGTCTCTGTCTCCAGGACACTGGGTTGTACTACGACCGGTATCTCAGAGAGGTCATCGAGGTCTTGGAGACAGATCCTCACTTCAGGGAAAAGCTGCAGACCGCTAACACAGAGGACATTAAGGTAAGCATAAGAAATTACTTCCATCAATCAGTCTTGTATATATAATGTATGTTCAATATATACTGTATATGTATGATTTCCACACATAGTTATGTCTTCATGTAGCTCTATATCTATAAATCTTATTATAGTAATGCTTCTTTCCTCATTTCATTTTTCACATTTTAACGTACGGCTGACATGAGAATCACACTCAATGTCAGGGTTTGGATATTTACATTGAGGGCAATTGGCAGACACTTTTATCCAAAGCGACTTACAAAGTACATTTGTTGAAGGAGGAACAGCAATTGCACACTATTTACCTTATTAAAGTAGTAAGTAGAACAATATGCAATCTGTTGAGTTTGAGAGGAATGCATGAAAGGCAAAGTGAATGACAACACCAGAGGATTGAGCACATATTATTATTATTATTATTATTATTATTCACTGTCTGGACTCTGGAAGCTGATGCCTTTAATACTGACCGCCTCCTGCCCCGCCCCCTCAGAACGGCCGCCTGAGCAAAGAACTGGACCTGGTGGGCCACCATGTCCGGACCCATCTGGACGAGCTGAAGAGACAGGAGATGTCTCGCCTGCGGATGCTGCTGAAGGCCAAGCTGGACAGCACCAACACTCAGAGTGAGTGTTGTTGTGGACCAGGTGGTTCTGCTGTAGAACCCGGTGGTTCTGTAGAACCGGCCCTAACCAAACCCACACTACTGATCTGATGGCGGCCAGTCAGTGTATGTGTTTGTAGTACTACTGATGATGAATTGTAGTTCAAGTAGTGCTTTTATGAATGCTCAAAGACTCTTAACATCATAAATAACATACAGATACAATATTAGACAAACATTTTAAAAGCATACAAATGAAAAGGTAGAAAGGGGGACTAAGAGGTGAGGAAGTTAGACATTGTGCAGTTTTAGTTGGTATTGTTGTCCGTATCTGGGGAGGCAGTAGCTCAGGAGCGTTTGTCTGGCATCCGGAAGGTCGCTGGTTTGATCCATGGGCTCAGCCTCCTAGCTCAGTGTTGGTGTCCCTGAACAAGACGCCACCTAACCCTACCTGCTCCTGACGTGTTGGTTGTTACCTTGCATGTTTGGCACCGCCGTCGGTGTATGAATGGGTGAATGTGAGGCAACACTGTAAAGCACTTTGGATAAAAGCGTGATATAAATGCAATCCATTTACCATTTCATTGACACTTATTTATGTGGCAACAGGGAGAACAGGCGTCACATTCCATGGGAAGGTAGATGTTTAAACAAGCCCTAATACGGTGTGTATATAAAACGAGTCAAGCAAACGTATGAAGCACCTCAAACCAATACAATGTCAATATTTGACATGGGCAGTAACAACTGGAACCCACAGAGCAAACATCATTGTGTGTGTGTGTGTGTGTGTGTGTGTGTGTGTGTGTGTGTGTGTGTGTGTGTGTGTGTGTGTGTGTGGTGTGTGTGTGTGTGTTGTGTGTGTGTGTGTGTGTGTGTGGTGTGTGTGTGTGTGTGTGTGTGTGTGTGTGTGTGTGTGTGTTGTGTGACTTGCGTGTTTGTACGTCTTGGCATTATTTATAGTACTTAGCATTGTTTAGCTATATTGTATGTTCTTAGATGTTGGTACTGCGCTCAGAATGACACCTCTGCTCTTATCTCAGCTAATATGCAGGCAGCCTAGCAATGATGAAACTCAGTTCTATTAACCTTGCAAGTTCTATGAATGCTTGAAACCTGCTCTATTCTTATCTATGTACCACAGTGATATATTTCTGTCTCTTTCAACAAATATACTCTTTGTAAGTCGCTTTGGATAAAAGTGTGTGTGTGTGTGTGTGTGTGTGTGTGTGTGTGTGTGTGTGTGTGTGTGTGTGTGTGGTGTGTGTGTGTGGTGTGTGGGTGTGTGTTGTGTGCGTGTGTGTGTGTGTGTGTGTGTGTGTGTGCGCGGCTTTTGTTATTTTAAATGTCTGATCGTGTTGTCGCCTCTCAGGCCTGCAGATCGACCACGCCTCCATGCTGAAGCAGTTTGAACACCTGGACCCTCACAACCAGAACACGTTCGAGGCCAAAGACCTGGAGCTCCTCATCTCTACGGTACGACCCCTCCCTGCCTCCCGTACATACATACCTCTTCCTATCGCTCCATGTACATTATTTACTACACCTGTTGGTTAACAATTTTGTCATATGGATTTTGGATTTTACGCTTCCAGCAATTACTGTGTAAACCGATGTGTTCGATAATCTAAATAAATGACCGTAAAAGTCACTATCTACCGGCAAAAGAGTTAACACAACGGTGACTGAGCCTTTGGTCCACTGATGAAAGCCCTTGCATTTGCAGTATTTAGATCTGTTATTATGGACTGGGTGCCGAGTCGCCTTTCCCGCGCAAGATTTAAACCGCGGCACACAGTCGGTGGCAAATGTTCCATCACCCAGCAGTGATTGGTCCCATGGATGTCCGCCGGAGAGCGTAGGCGGAAGTGACGTACTGTTTATTCCGTCTCTGCTGGAGTAAACCGAGTATCCGCCGTGAAGCAACTGCCAGTGGACCGATGTTGCCTACACTACACTGTTTGGATGCAATTGCACTTTTTGCCCATAGGCAACGCCAAAGAGCACGAAAATCTTTGAGACACTTTAACTTAACTTAACCTAACTCGACTGCAGGCCACCAAGGACCTGGAGAACTACGACGCGGACCTCCACGAGGAGTTCAAGCGCTACGAGATGCTGAAGGAGCACGAGCGGCGCGAGTACCTCCGCGGCCTGGACCAAGGAGAAGCGGGAGCAGGAGGAGAAGAGGATGCAGGATCTCAAGTTCAAAACACCGGCAGCACCCCAAGGTCAACGTGCCGGTGAGTTGGTAGCACACCAAGGTCAACGTGCCGGTGAGTTGGTAGCACACCAAGGTCAACGTGCCGGTGAGTTAGTAGCAACCCAAGGTCAACGTGCTGGTGAGTTAGTAGCACCCCAAGGTCAGGGACCGTGGCAAATGCTAAATGTCACTAAATGTAAACATAAAAAATAATGTTACACATTTGCATCAAGTGTATTTTGCCAACAGAATCAACTCTCTCTCTCTTCCTCTCTCTCTCTCCAGGGCAGTGTGGCTCAGCTCAGGGAGGTGTGGAAGGAGACTGATGTCTGGATCCACACGAGTTCAACCCCAAGACCTTCTTCAAGCTGCACGGTGAGAGGAGACTGTAGCCCCGCCCCCTCTAGGCCCCCTACTGAGACGGTAGCCCTGCCCTCTCTAGGCCCTGAAAGAGACGGTAGCCCCGCCCACTCCACGCCCCTAAAGAGATGTTAGCCCGCCCCTAAAAGAGACAGTAGCCCCGCCCACTCCACGCCCCTAAAGAGACGCAGCCCCCATCCCCCCTCTAAGCCCCTCAAGATACGGTAGCCCCCGTCCCCCGCTAAGCCCCCTCAAGAGACGGTAGCCACGCCCCACTCTAAGCCCCCTCAAGAGACGGTAGCCCCGCCCCACTCTAAGCCCCTCAAGAGACGGTAGCCCCGCCCCCCTCTAAGCCCCTCAAGAGACGGTAGCCCCGCCCACTCTGCCCCTAAAGAGACAGTAGCCCTGCCCCTGAATAGACTGTAGCCCCACCCACCAGGCCCCCGAAAGAGATGGTAGCCCCCGCCCCCCTAAGCCCCTAAAGAGATGGTAGCCCCGCCCCCTCTAAGCCCCTACAGAAACGGTAGCCCCGCCCCCGTCAGCCCCGAGCAACAACAACCATTGTCTCACCTCCGGTCTCGACGACGTATTCATTACAATCCTATTTCCTGTATCCTGCTTCCGGTTTCCTGCTCCCTGCTCAGACACCAATGGAGACGGGCTCCTGGACGAACAAGAACTGGAGGCTCTCTTCACCAAGGAGGTGAGGAGCTTGGCTGGCGGCGGTGTTTGGTTGCTGTTGTCACAGTTTAATGCACAATATGATGATGATGGAATAGTTGTTTTCATCTGTGAGAACTAGCTGCAACTAACATTTGATGTTGAATTTTGTAATGGTATAATAATAATAATAGTCGATTCAGAAGAGGATTGTTAACGTTTAGCCTAACATGTCTTCTTTGCACGTCACGCTATAATCTGTCCTATCTATTTACCATTTCTTTATTTATTTGCTTTGGCAAGTTTCTTTTTGTTTGTTTCGAGTTCCACGTTGCTACCGGATGTCTTTCGTCACGCAGCCAATCAGTGTTTGTTTGTTCGTTTATTAATGAACACACAGGGCCTCACGTTTTATTAGATTTTGGAAATGTTGGAGCTGTGCGTGTTAGTTTCCCTGCAGTCCTCTGTGGTCTGGCCTTTTAGCCGTGAGCCCTTGTAAGATGAGATGTTGAGTCTCCCAGCCTCCAGCCACCGGACCGTGGTGAGTCAGGCTGCTGCTGATGCTGTGTTTGAGCGAGGCTTCAGTGTTCTGGTTCTGTTCTGTTCTGTTCGCTTTCCCCCACGTGTGTGTGGGTCCAGCTGGAGAAGGTCTACAACCCCAAGAACGAGGAGGACGACATGATGGAGATGGAGGAGGAGAGACTCCGCATGCGGGAGCACATCATGAAGAATGTGAGCGTTTTCTTTTTTAACCGTTCCTTTGTGAAAAGCGTTCTCAATTTTACCCGACGTTAAAGGACTCCTATTACACCACCAGGTGTGAGCATGATTAGCCTTTCCTTAGCGGTTTCAAAAACCGCCGTCATCTCCGGTTTTTGACATCACAAGTGGGAGTGTCCACCTTGAAGTGCGGTGGATAGATCAGCCTACCAGTTGCTACAGTCCACTGGGTAGGCTGGTAGGCTGATCTATCCAGCACACTTCTAGGTGGACACTCCCACTTGTGATGTCAAGTGGTGCCATTCCGACCGGTTTTTGAAACCGCTTGGAATGGCTAATCACGCTCACACCTGGTGGTGTAATAGGTCTCCTTTTAAACCGTTCTATGTTTTCAACTGCGGGTGTTCTTTTTCCCCCGAAGGTGGACACCAATCATGACCGTCTGGTGACCATCGACGAGTTCCTCAGGTCCACGGAGAAGAGGGAGTTCAATAACCCCAGAGCTTGGGAGGTGAGGACAACCACCCCCTGTGCCTTCACCCTCAGACACAACGTGTGTGTGTGTGTGTGTGTGTGTGTGTGTGTGTGTGTGTGTGTTTGGTGGGTGGCCTAATCTGCAGAGATTATCGCAAAGATTGACGACATGACATGAGCAGAGACATGACACGGACAGAGCGGATGGTACACTTGCTAGCATGCTAGCGCTCCCCGAGTGTGTGTACTGATGGCTGACTTAACCTGTGGTGCATTGGCTAATCAATGCACCACAGGTTAAGTAGGCATGCAGCCCCACCCCAGACTCTAACTGGGCCAGGTGAGGCTGTATCCGCACCCACCCCAGACTCTAACTGGGCCAGGTGAGGCCAATTAAGCCAGCCACCAAACACACACACTCCCACAGTTGTTACGGGCATAACTGAAACTAGCTTGCTGCTGTTACAATAGCACATTTTCATACCCATAGCCGTTAAATTTAAGTTTTAGTCGATGCTTTTGTCCAAAGCGTCCTACAATAGGTACATTTGTCCAAAGAGAGTGAGAACAACAATATATTGCTGACGGTACAGTAAGATTTAAAATAGAAACAAGTTTCAAGCACTTCATAATTGCTACGTCAACAGAACAAGTTTATTATTTGTTGGCTCATAGAAAAAGTTTCAAGCGCTCATAATTACTAGGTTAATACAATGCCAAGTACTATTTTTAAGTGTCAGGATGTACGTACTAACATACAAGTAAGTGCTTAGGATCCAAGTGGGGAAGTGGGTTAGGGAGGAGAGGTGGTGGTGGTGGGGGTCAAAGGTTACGCTATTGAAGTAAAACGGTGTGCTGACAATTCCATGCATTTTTGTAACCTTCCGCCCAGACACTGGACGACACCAAGCCCGTGTACACGGAGGCGGAGCTCCAGCGCTTCGAGGCGGAGCTCCGGGACAAGGAGGAGGAGCTAAAGCGGCGGGCGGAGACTCTGCGGCAGGAACAGGAAGTGCTTCACGAGAGGGGCAAGGCCCTGGAGGCCCAGCGGCGCGAGTATCAGCAGGTAGAGAGACGGGGGGGCGGCACCCTCCCAGACCGGTTCCCTCCGAGTCGTCCGATTGGCTGCTGCTTCTTTAGTTGTTTGCTTTAATGTCCTTATACCTACTTCTGTTGCGTCTTGAGTGTGACAGAATCCGAATCAGAATGCGCTTTATTGGCCTTAGTTTTTACAAACAAGGAATGTGATATTGGTGCATAACATTGAACATTAAACAGTAAGTACTAGTATAGAAATTCGAAAAAAATAAGCTATACAAAGGTGCACATATTAAATACATCTGCAGGTCAGTCAAAATGTAAAGCTTTATAAGATTCTATAGGTTAAATAAAATCCTCCGGTCTCCTGTTTCCTTCAGGCGGTGTTGGAGATGTCTCAGAGGCAGAACGAGCAGCCGGCCGACAACGAGCAGCCGGCCGACCACAAGCCGCCCCCTACTGGTCCCCATGGAGAACTACAGTTCCACCAGGAAACCAACAAACTGGAGGATCAAGGTACAGTACAGTACAGTACACACAAACACATGCTTCTGGGAAATGTAGTTTTAAAGCAAAACCAGCTAATGTGGTGTGTGTGTGTGTCGCTCTCTCTCTCTCGGTTTCTTCTAGAGGTGAAAACGCCAGTAGAACCAGAAGCTGACACACCGATCAACCTGCCTGCCGAACCCCCACAGAACCTGCCGACACACACATAGACTGCTGTACACACACGTACACACACGCACACACACACACGCTCACACACACACGCGTGCGCACACACACACCACTGGGTTTTTACACTGATACCGTTCTTCCGTTCTTCAGTTGTATGCAAATTGTTGCCTCGAGTATTGATTTCAGTTGAACGGGCCGTCAGCCATACAAGATATATACAGTATATAGAAATATATATATTTGTCAATTTTTGTGATTTTGTGTTTGAATAAAGTTGTGGAGTCAATGTATTTGGACGTCTGGGTGTCTTAACATGCGGTGTGAATCTGTTTTCTGTCCCATAAACTTCAGATCCGTATCTCTATCAGTTTATCTACTAAAGTAAGGTAAGATAACTAACCCTTGGGAGAGAGAGTGACACCACTATTATGATGATGAATACAAAAAAAAGTGAATATTGGTACAAATGAGCATTCAGCTGAGTTAAATGCATCATTCCCTCCATGTCACTCGTATACTATATTGTATTATTAATATATTTATGTATTTTATTTGTAAGGGACCATGTACAACATTAAACATAAACGTTAGCATTTGATGCATTGTACCAGAGTTAGCCAAGGCTAATTTTCATCTGCATTCCCCTGGCAGGTCACGATTAAAACATCCACGCAGAGACAAAACGGCAATAAACAAACTAGACAAAGAACACAATACAAATGACATGTGTATGTTAGAAAATGTAAAGCAAGGATACTTAAGCACACAAATAAAATAGTGGTTACAGAGTTGAGTAGCTGTAAAGGTGCTGTATGTAAGATTAATGAATCTGTTCAGGGACTACATGTAGGATTTTACAGCACAAATGGCTTTAAATTGCCAGTTTGTGAGCAGGTTGTGGTTGAAGTTAAAACATGAGAGCTTCCCTGACTCTCTGTGCGTAGAACACACTTTTTTAAATGTGTACAATGTTTAATTCTGATTAGAACTAACATTAGTTTCTGATTGTTATTGTCTCAACCCACGGAGCTCAGAATGCACTTAAGAAGATTCTTACATATCGTACCTTTAAGCAGATTTCTCAATTTTCCTTTCAAGCTACTGATAGAACTACAACTCTTTATGTTGTCTGGTAGGGCGTTCCATATTATACTGGATTTATCCCCCAGCTTGAGATCTCACAACAGAACAATCTATACTCTTCACTACACCGTCAGCATTGGTTTGGGCATCTCTGGTGAGATTGTTTCTTGTTAATATCTGTCTCTCTCTTACTCTCTCACACTCACACACCCCAAGTGTTTGTGTGTGTGTGTGTGTGCGTGCGTGCATATCGTGTACCATGGCTCCCCAGGGATGCTGTGGCAGGCATGCATGTGCACACACACATACCGTTTCCATACCATTCCATACCAGCATTCCACTCAGCTGCTGACCTCCAATGACCCTGCATAACTCCGCCCCTCCTGATGCTCCTTCCTATCAATCACCCGTCTGTACTGCCGTGAGAAAGCAGGCCTGCATTTAGCAAAATACTATCAAAAAAACGTACAAAATAATCACTTTACAGCTAAGAAAATCAAGTGAATTATAGAACATAGCAACCGTAGCACTAACTTGCGTGTTTTGTACATCTTGGCATTATTAATAGTACTTAGCATTGTTTTGCATATTATGTATGTTATCAGATGTTGGTAATGCACTCAGAATGGCACTTCTGCTCTTATCCCAGTTATTATGCAGGCAACCTAGTAATAATGAAACTCGTTTTATTTGCCTTGCAACTATGAATGCTTGAAACCTGCTCTATTCTTTATGTACCGCAGCGATATATTGCTGTCTCCTTCAACAAATGTACTCTTTGCATAAAAGCGTCTGCCAAATGCCCTAAATGTAGATGTAAATGTAAAATGGAGAATAATACGTTGAGTTACGTTGGTAAAATAATGAGATGGTTATCACAAAGAAGTGGTTCAATATATTGGGGTGTATAAGGACCGGATACAGCATTGGGCACCGCTGCTGGACGAAGTGTGTCATGTTAGTAAACGCATGCAAGGGGTCCCTCCATGACATCCATCCACTGTTTGCTCCGTCAGCTGTCCTACAGAGCGCCCACGTGTCTCCCCTGTCTCCCAGCATCAACACCTGTGTGTGTGTGTGTCCTGTGTGTCTGTGTGTGTATGTGTGTGTGAGTTTGTGGAGAGGGAGAGAGAGAGAGAGAGAGAGAGATCTTGTCTGGGATGAATTAATCCACCATGCCACCCTGGTTTAGAGACCCCATTGATCAGAGGTCAGCTTTCAGAAGTGGAAAAAGTGGAAGTTAGTAGGTGCACCCCGTACAATAACATAAGATATCTACTTTATCAATACCAGACAGGAAATGTTCGGACAATAGCAGGCTACAGTAGACCTACGCTAGGCTATAGTAGGCAACAGAGTTATTGTCGTATTAAAGGAATTAAAGCAAGTGTAATGGCGCCGTATCTGAGGGTAAACTGCAGTGTAGTAAGTCCACCGGTTGTGTGGTTCCGTGCCATCCCTCCGGCAGCAGCAGGAGGAGGAGAGAAAAAAAAAAGGCTTTAATTTTGCAAATGGAGCTTCGTCGCAAATTTGCTGAGCTTTCAGTCCTAATAGACGCTAGAGAGGGAGGTTTTTGCCAAATCGCAGCGTGTGTGTGTGTGTGTGTGTCTGGCATCCACCTATTTCCATTGTATACAGTACACGGTATATATATACTGTATATATTTATTATTATAATTGTTTCGCCTCGCCCTTCTTCTGCAATAACAAACCAATGTTTTTGTCTCTCACGTGTCTCTCTGAAATCTTTCTTTGTCTATAATCATATGAAATACTTTATTTTAAGTTCTATCTTATCTTATCTGATCTCATCTTATCTTATTAAGCCAATTTCAATCCACTGTGTAAAGCCTGACAAGGGGCCCAGACTCCTGCTTCTGCTTGTTTTACACGGTGGATTGTAAATTGTCTGGGCCCCTTGTCAGGCTCCCAGGAACCCTGTCAGGCTCTCCCCGGCTGCCATTACGTCATCCCCCTCTCGAGTAAAAACGCACGTCTGTGAGCCGCGCAGGCGCACTGGCGCTGCCCTCCCGGCGGCCGCTGATTGGTCAGCTGCACCGACATCACTTTGGCGACGAAGGCCGGTGATTGGCTGATGGTTTTTGTGACTGGAAAGTCAGCTGTTTCTGCTGTAAATAGATGGAGATGGCTAAATATTGCTTTTCTAACGCACGATTCGCATATATATATATATATATAATATTATATTATATATATATATGAAGGCTATAGTCACATTATTTTGAATATGTTGCGTATGCGTGGGAAACCATTTGGAGATGTTGTTTTTAGATGATGGAAGAAAGTAGAAAGTGCGCTGCACCTCTCCCGGCGTCCGTTAGGAGGCGCGATTGAGTCCAAATTTTACATTAAAAAAAATGTTTGTTTGCTGTGACCACGAAGACTTCTTTATTATTATTTGTATTACAAACACACTGAGCGCCGCTGTAATCACTGCATATTGTACTGTATAAAAGTGATTTTTTTTTAACAAACAACCCTCTCTCAGATGCTCGCTTATTGCTCAAGGCTGTGTGTGTGTGTGAGAGAGAGGGAGGGAGAGCGAGAGTAGAGAGGAAGGGGGGTGGAGAGGAGGCTGGCTGGCAACCGGGGGTTTGAGCGGCGTTAGAGCAGCCTCCTCTCTGCCTCCTCGCTCCTCCTCCTCCTCCTCCCCATCCTCCCCATCCTCCTCCTCCTCCTCCTCTCCATCCTCCGTGGTCCAGGTGCTGTGGCGGTGGTGTTGGTGGTGCTGATGATGGAGTAGTCATGGTTATGGATGATGGGGGGCTGATGATGCTGGCCGCGGATTTCTTTGCCGCTCACGACGGACCACGGACAGGGTAAGGAGAAGACGTGTGTGTGTGTGTGTGTGTGCATGTGTGTGTGCGATGTGTGTTGGTGTTGTGGTCTGTTGGTGTCTGGTGTCTAGTGGTCTGTGTGTGTGTGTGTGTGTGTGTGTGTGTGTGTGTGTGTGAAACCCCAGCCCAGCAGTAGCAGCAGCAGCAGCAGCTGTTTGCATAGAGAGGCGGCGGCGGCGGCGGCGGCGGCTGTGTGTGTGTGTGTGTGTGTGTGTGTGTGTGCATGTGTGCATGTGTGTGTGGCTGCTGCTGCTGATGATGATGATGATGCTGCTGCTGATGATGATGATGATGGGAGGTCTATACCGTCTTTCGGGGGGGGGGAATAAAGCAAAACGCGCGTACAGCGGATCGATCGATCGAGCTGATCGGGATGACGGCATTGTTCAATTATTCCCCGATAGTATAGGTGGGTCGGTGGTGATGTGATTGTCACACATCCCCATCCCCATCCCATCCTATGATAATAATAAGGATGTGACAGCGGTGTGGTGCACGGCTGCACGCTATAGCCTCCTCTGTGCACACACACACACACGCACACACACACACACACACACACACGCACACATGCACACATGCACACACGCACACACGCACACACTCACACACACTCTCGCCTATATTCTTCTATCCAGGCCTCTGTTGTGTCTCCTCTCTCCTCCAGCACATTTACCACCACTAAGGCCATAATAAGACCATCCCAATATGATGCACATTATCAGGATGATCACATATGAGCCTTATTGCTGCACCATGATCACATTATCTGTGATGATGACACCCTTTTTCACAGGGGTGTGTAAAAACACACACACACATACACACACACACACACACACACACACACACACACACACACACACACACACACAGCGCTGCATGCATCCACACCTATAGACCGTCGAACTGTCTGACTGCTTTGTTGTTTGTTGTGAAGCATATTTAACACTAAAAGGAAACCCACCCTCCATCATAATGTGATAAATATCTCCGAGCGACCGAGCCTTAAAGCACCCAATGCCTCTCCCTTCCCGATATAGATGAAGGCATCGAGGATGTATTCTGTTAAATCGTTAAACGTTAAATCCTATCCTTGTATTGTATTGTTTTTGTTGAATTATCACCCCCCCGCCAGACACATACGGCACACGGACACGTCTATTTACCTGGCTGGCTGGCTGGCTGGCTGGCTGGCTGGCTGGCTGGCTGGCGGGGAGTGTTGTTGTGGTCGAATCTGTTTGGATCTTCCTACATGATAAGCGGCGGTGGTTTAGATGCTCTCATAGCAGAGATAATGTATTGTTGATAATGCACGTGTTGTTGTTGTGTGTCTCTTCCGTAAGCATAGCTCCACATGCGCTCACATATGTGGCCTCCTAGCCCGTTACCTAACCTAGTCTCCACCTTATTTACTTACTTACTTACACACACGCACACGCACACGCACACACCTTGATCTCCACCCGACACCGTATGTACGTC
>PIJE02001813.1:96257-100226 GCA_002895965.2 Coryphaenoides rupestris
CGTGCCTCAAGGCCTCGCTAACACACAAACACACAACCGCCGTCCACGTGTTGTCTGAGTTATTGTTTCATAATTAGTCTGTACAAATTCCTGGTCCACAATCCAATACAGCTGGCTTCCTTGTTATAGTTCACACAACGATGCTGGAAGTTACGTTGCGTTTCAGGGGGCCTTCAGAATTCGGAGTTCTCCTGTAATTGTGATGTGTTAGTCCAGGGGTTTCCAACATGCGGCCCGGGGGCCAGATGCGGCCTTGCAAGCCGGTCAAATTCGGCCCCGGGAGAGGCAGTTTGATGAGCTGGATCGAAACGGTCGGCGTTCCTTCAAATAACCACTAAGCTGCACGAGATTGAGACTCCAGCCTTCTGCATTTCACTCGTTTTTATGAAGCTAATGAGACGTCAAATGAGATGTTAAAGCTGTATAGCGCAGTACATCATCATAGGTGTGTTTTGTTCGTCCGGACCCCCCCCCTGCTAAGTTGCGTTCGGTCTGTTGCGGCCCGGTCTTGTGTTCGGTTAGTCGCACGTCGCGTGGAAACATCGCCACAGAAGCACGTTCCTTCGTCGGTGAAAACTACAGTACTTGGCAATAAACCTGATTCTGATTCTCATTCCGATTCCGATGAATGTCCGGCGGGTGGCGCCCTCTGCTGGCCGCTAGCGCCACCGCCACCCACCAGCGCCACCCGCCACCCGCCACCCGCCACCCGCCACCCACCAGCGCCACCCGCCACCCGCCACCCCACCCGCCACGCCCCGCCACGCGCCCAGCCCGCCGAGCCGGCCACCGCCGCCGCGCTACCTCCTGCGAGGACGTCTGCAGCTCCTCCTCCAGCCCGGAGACGCGCTCCAGGGCCACGCGCAGCCGCTCGCGCACCTTCTCGTCGAGGGCCTTGTGGTGCTCGAACAGCGACTTGAGCGCCTTCAGCACCTCCACCTCGCTGGACACGCCCGCCGGCGACTGCGCCTGCCGCTTGACCACCGTCATGCGCAGGGACCGCTCGTGCCGCGACACCAGACACTCCAGATGCTCCAGCAGCAGCTGAGGGTTGGGGGGGGAGACGGGGGGGGGGGGGGAGACGGGGGGGGAGACGGGGGGGGTGAGGTTTTGCCGGTGGTGCTAGCTACACTATCGCAGCTTAGTGCGAGCTAAACTGTCAGGCGTCGCCATAGAGACGAACCCGAACGCCACGAAATGGTTCACCGAATACTTGATATGTTGTGACAGACTAGATCAGTTTACTGGGTAGGCCGGTAGACTGATCTAGTAGTCATACATCTGGGTGGACATTCCCACTTGTGATGTCACTAGATGGTAGTCACATGGCCATTGTGAAACGGCTTGCGATGGCTCATCACCCTCACACCCGGTGGTGTAATAGGTCCCCTTTAAAGGAGACCTATGACACCACCAGGTGTGAGGGTGATGAGCCCTTCCAATCGGTTTCAAAAACGGGGGTCATCTCCGGTCACAAGTGGGCGTGTCCACCACCCAGAAGGATGCTGGAGAGATCAGCCTACCAGCCTACTACCCAGTGGACTGCAGCAACTGGTAGGCTGATCTATCCAGCATGCATCTGGGTGGTGGACACGCCCACTTGTGATGTCAAAAACCGGAGATTCGGAAACCGCTTTGAAGGGCAAATCCTGCTCACGCCGGGTGGTATAATAGGCCTCCTTTAATAACATGGATATGATGACTATAAGGGGTGTAGCTTGTTAATATAGTGAGGGCCTGACTCTAGTAGCTGCTAGAAATCAACTTTACTTCAACAACAACAACAACAACAACAGGAAAAGGACATTCCCACGTTGACAGCGGTTGCACCACAGTGATCCAGGAAGGAAGCCTCGGTCGGTCACAACCGTTAGTCACTAAACAACAAAGCTTGAACACACAGCTGATTACACTTCACACACACACACACACACACACACACACACACACACACACACACACACACACACACACACACACACACACACACACACACACACACACACACACACACACACACACACACACACACACAAAGAACAACAACAAATAAACAACTAAACAACAAAACCACAGCACTGACTCTGGTGTTGTTCCTCTCCGCCTTCAGCTCGGAGATCTCCTCCTCCCTCTCCAGCAGCTGCTCCCTGCACACGTTCAGCTCCTTGGTCAGCACCGCAAACTCCTGCGGGGGGTCACAAGGGGGCGACATTGTACACTTAAGTACGGCACACACACACACACACACACACTCTGCTGGGCGGGCGGGGGGGACGGAGGGGTCACCACTACAGTACAGTACAGTACACACACACACACACACACACACACAGTCTCATTTCATTCACAGATGTACTGTATGCATAACGTTTTAAAGGGACACGTACACCAGACGACCTCACAGACGCACGTCCGGCGATGTTTCCACGCGACGTGCGACTAACCGAACACAAGGGCGGGTGGCGGGTGGTGCTGGTGGGTGGCGGTGGCGCTAGCGGCCAGCAGAGGGCGCCACCCGCCGGACATTCATCGGAATCGGAATGAGAATCAGAATCAGGTTTATTGCCAAGTACTGTAGTTTTCACCGACGAAGGAACGTGCTTCTGTGAAATGGTGCATAACATTGAACATTAAACAAAGCAATTAAGATAAGATAGAACTTTATTAATCCTGAAGGAAATTCTTGTGCCAGAGATTGCTCAAAAATACCAACAACACAACAATAAAAACAATAGAGTAAGAAATATACAGTGTATTAGCCTCATAGAATGACTATATAGGTAAGATATGTTTTGTAAAAATAAGCAATTAAATTGGCAATGGTATTGAATAAAAACAATAGAATAATAAATGTCCAGTAAAAGTATAAGCCAGTATAAGCCTAATAGAATAACATTGGTATTGAGAAGTAGTATTGCACATGATGATGAAACGTAATATTGCACAATTATATAGAAATTCAAAGAAATTCTAAGATTGGGGACAATTTAAAGATGTGCGTTAATGTGCGTTTTAATGTAACGCAATAGTGTCCATGGGGTGGTGGGAGTCAGTGGGTTTAAACGTTAATATAACGTGTAGTGTTATATTATATTATATTATATTATACATTTACATTGACATTTACATTCAGGGCATTAGGCAGACACAATTATCCAGAGTGACTTACAAAGAGTACATGTGTCCAAAGAGAGACAGCAATATATCGCTGTGGTTCATCAAGATAAGAAGTGTTCAAGCGTCCGTCCCCGTGTCCCTCCAGGTTCTGTCTCTGAGGGACCAAATCAAGAGAAGACAGCAGGGACTGGACGGTGGAAAAGAGGTAAGGAGGGAATCCAGCACGATGTTGCCGTCAGCGCTTTGTGTGTGTGAGTGTTTGAATCTTTGACCAAATCTACTTCAATTGTAAGTCGTCGCTTGGGAACTGAAGCGCTTGCCCAGCAAATGCATCTCAATGTAAATATAAATGTAAACGTAAATGTACATGACTGGTCGCTTGTCTGACCCGTCGCCCAGCGGCTCCCGAACGGCCCGTCGTCGCTGCTGGACGACGGGGACGTGGACCGCCAGCGGGAGGGCGAGATCGAGCGACAGCGTTCCGAGCTGGGCCAGTTGAAGGAGAGACTGGCGCTCATGTGCAGACAGGTACGGGTCAGGCAGACAGGTACGGGACAGGCAGACAGGTACGAGACAGGCAGACAGGTACGAGACAGGCAGACAGGTACGAGACAGGCAGACAGGTACGAGACAGGCAGACAGGTACGAGACAGGCAGACAGGTACGAGACAGGCAAGACAGGTACGAGACAGGCAGACAGGTACGAGACAGGCAGACAGGTACGAGACAGGCAGACAGGTACGAGACAGGCAGACAGGTACGAGACAGGCAGACAGGTACGAGACAGGCAGACAGGTACGAGACAGGCAAGACAGGTACGAGACAGGCAGACAGATACGAGACAGGCAGACA
>PIJE02001814.1:0-7500 GCA_002895965.2 Coryphaenoides rupestris
TATAAATATAAATGGTAAATGGATTGTATTTATACAGCACTTTTATCCAAAGCGCTTTACATTTGCCTCACATTCACCCATTCATACACCGACGGCGGTGTCAACCATGCAAGGTAACAACCAACACGTCAGGAGCAGTTAGGGTTAGGTGGTGTCTTGCTCAGGGACACCTCAACACTTAGCTAGGAGGGGGAGGAGCCCGGGGATCAAACCAGCAACCTTCCTGTTGCCAGACAACCGCTCTTACCTATGATGTCACTGTCACAGGTGGCCTCGCACGATGGCCGGCACCAAGGTCTACCTGCCCTGCGGCCGGGCGTCGCCAGGGGGCGGGGACCCGGGTGGCGGGGGGGAGGAGCAGCAGGCGTCGCGGAGCTGCGACCGCGGGGGGTTATATTTCTAATAAATAGAAATCAAGAAAGAGACTTGTTGTTGTTGTAGACTTGTTAGTGCAATGTGTGGTGGTTCAATCTGAGTGTGCATGTTTAAAATATATTTTAAAATGAATAAAGAATAAAATGAATGAGTTATGAGAAGGGGCCCGGAGACAGATGATGACAACAAAATAGCAGTACTGAGTAAGTAAATAGGTTGTATGAGGAAAATAGGCTATGAATCACTGAGACCCTCAGTAATCTAACCAAAGTGATCAATATATGTGTGGATACTATACGGATAATGACACAGCTCCCAACAAAAACCATAGGCGATACTGAGACATTTTGTGCATGTATATATGTGGCCACAGGGGGGCGCCACCGTGCTGGTCAAGAAAACCGGCAAATTATAAATAGACTCGTCTACGGAGACTTGCCTAGATACAAATATATACTATGACTGTGCAGGAGTTGTTTTGCTCTTGGATTAGTGTGCGGATATATCTAGTCATTAGGGGGAGCCACAGTGCAGGCCCACAACAAAACCTGGCATTAACAATTGCACTCTCAACATTAACACACACACACACACAGAATGAATCAGCACAGAATCAGAAACTCCTGATGGGGACCTCATGCGCGGTCGGCAGGGGCTCAGGAGGTAGAGTGGCGGTCCGGCAAACCGGAAAGCTTGCTGGTTCGATCCCCCGGCTCCACCTAGCCAAGTGCCGAGGTGTCTCGGTGCAAGACAGCAACCTAACCCTGGCTGCAGCCTTGCATGGTTGACACCGCTGTCTGCGTACAAATGTGTGTATGAATGGGTGAATGTGAGGCAATGTTGTAAAGCGCTTTGGATAAAAAGCACTGCAGAAAATGCACTCCATTTACCATGTTTGGAGCGCACGTTCTTAGTTCTGAAACGACCGTGTTGTTTTAAGATCTAAGTGGTAGACTAGCCTCGTGAGACCATTCCAATCTCGTGAGTTCACATTCCGTTTCTCTCTTACGGTCGGTCAGGCCAGGCTTCAAGCTCCCCATTTGTCTCCGAACCACCGGCGGTTCTGATCAATCAGCATCCTACCGGCAGGGGGGGGGGTGGTTTAGGTGTGGCGACAGTGAGAAGCGACCGTTTGTTTCGGAAACAACAAATGACGACATTGACACGGGGGTTCATCCAATCACCTGCCCACGGATTTATTTGAAAAGTGCCCGCCCTTTTTCCAAACCAGTTTCCCATGACGACTGGTCCCCGATTGGTTCTGTGGACACGAGCCATCTGGCGCGTCAAGATTAGCGGTTAGACAAGATGGCGGCGGCGGCGGCGGCAGTGGACCCACCTGAACTCTCCCTTGTTGTTGGACAGGCGCTCAGCTGCACAGAACTTGGCGGGGCTCTCCAGCACCATGATGTGCACTGTGCGCGTGGTGTTTCCCCGGCTGGTGCGCACGCGGCACTCCCAGTTCCCCGTGGAGCCCGGCTGGATGTTGGAGATGGTCAGCGCGCTGAGGGGGGAGGGCGGGGGACATTTTGATTGGTCGTTGATCATTTTATGGTTTCGCGCCATTTTAGTCTGCTGTCTGTCTGTTCTGTCTGTCTGTCTGTCTTGTATGTCTGTCTGTGCCGTCCTGTCTGTCTGTCTGTCTGTCTGTCTGTCTGTCTGTCTGTCTGTCTGTCTGTCTCTGTCTGTCTGTCTGTCTGTCTGTCGTCTTCCTGTCTGTCTGTCTGTCTGTCTGTCTGTCTGTCCTGTCTGTCTGTCTGTCTGTCCTTCTGTCGTGTCTGTCTGTCTGTCCTGTCTGTCTGTCTTTCCCCCCCCCCCCCCCCCCTCCCCCGCCCCGCCGCCGCCACCCACACCCCCCCGCCGCGCGCCCCCCACTGCCTTCGCCAGGCAGCACCACACACACCACACCGGCACACACACGTCACACACACCAGCACACACACCAGCACACACACCCCACACCGCACACACCGCCACACACACCACCACACCTCCCCCACACCCACACCACCCACCCACCACACCACCCACTCCACCCACCCCCACCCACCCCCACCCACCTCCACCCATGTCCATCCACCTCCATCTACATCCACCCACCCCCACCCACCCATCCACATCCACCCACACCAACACCACGCATCAGACACCACGACACCCGCACCCGAGACAGACACGACCAGAAGACAGCTACCAGCACGCACAGGAAGGACCCTTACCACGCAGACCCAGAAGACGACGACTCACAGACCAGCACCCAGACAAGCATGCACGACTTACACGCACCCACGACACACGACACAGCCCCACTCCCCAGACCATACCCAGCACCAGCACACGAAGCCACACCGACCAGCCAGCAAGCACCCACGAAGACTACCCACGACAGACAGCACACCCGCACCGCAGCCCCACTACCAGCCACCATACCCGCACAGACCGACACCCGACCACGCCGTTGCGCCTCAAACCGTACAGACTCTCCACACCGCCCCCGCCCACCCTACTCGCCCGCCCCCGCCGCGCACAACCTCAACACCACGCCCATCCTCACCCAAATCACACACCCAACCTTCGCTCGCCTCCTAGCCGCGCCCTGGACCCACTCCTACACACCCAGCCGCGCGCGCTCACCGCCGCACTGGGAGTCCCGCCCTGCGCGCACCACCAGCCGCGCGCGCACACACCGCACCACCGCTGCCCCATTCACCCGCTGCTCGCGCAGAGCCCCAAAGCTCTCGCTTCGCAGCCTGAGCGCCCTCGTCCACACCAACACCACGGCGCAGCAGTCTTCCGTCGGTCCACTCGCCCGCCGCCGCGCGCTCCACTTCTCGTTCCCTCACCACCCGCTAATCCCTCGCACCCGCCCGCCACGCTGGCTCCCCGCCCGTCCACAACACCACATCCGGCGGCCACCAGTCGTCCACTGGCCACCCCCGCTCTTCTGCGAACCAAGCCGCGCGCCGACTCTTCTCAACACCTCACCTCCCTCGCCGCGCACCGTGCACTTCGGAAACCCGCTCCGCCCTCCACCCTCGCCCCGTCATTCCGTTGCTTCTCCGCCCAACCACCACGGCGCGCTCCTCCTCACCGTGCCATACCACCACGCCGCCCGGTCCACGCCACGCCCCGTCACCACGCGCCCCACGCCCCGATCCTCGATCCAGCACACCGCCCGCTCGGCCTCGCGACGACAACCATGCGCGAGCTTGAAGCCTTCTGGCCACCGCCACCGTAGACGCAACGACACCCCAATCCGCTCAACCTCGAGATCTCGGACACTCGCCGCTCTCACCGAGCCTCGTCCTCAACTTACCACGCACTCTTAACACCACCAGGCCCTCCGCTCCTCCACGCACAGTCAAAAACGCCTCGCGTCCACACCATCCGCCCGTCACCACCGATGCAGTTCGCCACTTCTTGGCCGCTCGCTCATCCTCTTTCCCCAACACGCCCGCTTCCACACAATCGCTGCTCACACTCTTACATTCACCACCCACCACCACTTTCGCTCACGACCGCCACCACGCCCGGCTCGCCAAACCCATCGCACACGCGCCGCCAGACACCGGTCCTCTAGGCTGCTTGCCCTCTAGCACCCGAGACACCTCTCCGCGCACTCTCGGCTAGGTCCCAGCCCGCCGGCGCCACCCGAACCCACCCGCCAAACGCTCTTCCGGCCTTTGCCCGACCGCGCTCTACTCCGAGCCCGCCGCCGCCCACCCGCCATGCAGCGTCCACCAGGCAGTCTTCTGCATCTGCTGCCTCGACCTTCATCTCTCGCCTGTCGCTGTGTCGTCGTCAATGCTTGAGACGCTGCCACCATGGTCTAACCCGCAGGTTCAGTTCGTCCGGCCCTGGCCACCCTGCCTAGGCTCCCTATGCACCTAGACCCCATCACCCACACTAATCCAGACACACAACATTCACAGTCATAGTCATCACTTCGTTCTAGGCAGCTTCGGTGACCGCAGCTCTCACATCTATTCTGCCCGCCTTTCTTCCCCTCGACAG
The DNA here is from genome assembly GCA_002895965.2 of Coryphaenoides rupestris. Lineage (NCBI taxonomy): Eukaryota > Metazoa > Chordata > Actinopteri > Gadiformes > Macrouridae > Coryphaenoides > Coryphaenoides rupestris. The sequence goes on from PIJE02001814.1 coordinate 4,390, forward strand.
CACCCGCGCTGCCCCGCCCTGCCCTCCGCGCCCACACTACCCACTACTTCACACACACCTGCTCTCCACGTCATGCTACTGCCGTTTCCTTTCTTGCTCCTGGCGACCGCTCGTCGCTCACATCCTCATGCTATACGCTACCACCACCCATCACCACTCCGCACCTACTCTGGTCTCGACTTCACCTGAGCGCTCTCCAGCTGATCCCATCAGCCTACTCTCTTCTCCATACACACCCCTACTCTCTCTCACTCACGCATGCTCATCCTTTGCTCCTCGTCATTCTTCGTCTCCGCGGCCTCATACTCCATTCACCATTATCTTCTTCCATCTTCCTAACCAACTCACTATTTCTAACACATCGCCACACTCACGCCATTCCCGAACACACCCCACTCGCACCCAACACCAGCTCTACACCAACAACAACGCTCCCTCCTTCCATGATCTTCTACTTATCTACTACCAACTATATCCGCTCACTGACTCTTCATCTCCGCCACCTTTATCCACACAGCGTTCACATCCTCTCCGCTCCACCACCTCATTCATCACGCACGCGGGTCGTCCAAATCGCAAGCGTACACCAACCACCACCCTCCACGCGCAGCAGTTACGCGGTTACGTGCGCGCTCCATCTGCCTCAGCCGGACACCTCCACCCCTTCACCAGCCTAGGCCAGCCGAGCCGCGGCATCCACACCCACCGCCACACCCTTTTTTCCGCAGCACACACCCGCCTCCTACCTACTCGACCTTCCACCGGCTCCTCGCGCGCCAGCCGTGGTCCGCAGCCATGGCCGGCCACCCACAGGCTCCTACCCTGCCCTCCGCGCCCCGGCGTCCGCCCACGGCACGGCCGCGCCGGCAACCGCGCCCGTGCGGCGGGGCGGGAGCCACCACTCCACCCTCCACCCTGTACCCTCCACCCCCCACCCTCCCACCGTCACCCCTCCCCCCCCCCACCACCCCCCCCCCCCACCCCCCCCCCCCCCCCCCCTCCCCCCCCCCCCCCCCCCCCCCCTCCCCCCCCCCCCCCCCCCCCCCCCCCCCCCCCCACCCCCCCCCCCCCCCCCCCCCCCCCCCCCCCCCCCCCCCCCCCCCCCCTGTCTGTGTGTGTGTGTGTGTGTGTGTGTCTGTGTGTGTATCTGTGTGTGTACCTGTGTGTGTCTGTGTGTGTGCACGTACCTGGCGATGAGCGAGCAGTTCTGCACCATGCTCTTCTCGATGGCGATGCCTTGCGCGGCGTCGGGCTCCACCATGCGGCCGTCCTGGTACCACAGCACCTGCATGTCCTCCGCCACGAAGGACGCCTGGCACTGGAAGGGCAGGCTGTCCCCCTGGAAGACCACCTGCCGCTGGGCCGGCGTCAGGAGGAAGGAGGGCAGCTCCAGGGGCGCGTCTGGGGGGACACACAGACACCACAACAACCAATGAATGACGGGAGGAAGTACGCTTAAAAGGTAGAATGTGTAGTTTAACGTTAGTTTCAAAATGCTTGTCTCTTTAAAAGGTAGAATGTGTGGTTTAACCTTAGTTTCAAAATGCTCGTCTCTTTAAAGGTGCTGTATTTAAGAATAATTAACCCGTTCAGGGACTACATGTAGGATTTTACAGCATAAATCTCTTTAAATTGCCAGTTAATGATCAGGTTGTGGTTGAAGTTAAAACATGAGAGCTTCCCCGACTCTCTCTGTTGCGTAGAACAGCTTTTGGGTGATTTCTCTTATATTTGAGTCGGGTCGGATTTTGCGGGAAAGGAACAAAGTGACATGTAAGCGTGGATAATTTAAATATATATATTATTTCATAGCTTTTTTTTTTTTTTTTTTAAATGTACACAAGGTTTAACTATGATTAGAGCTAGCATTAGTTTCTGATTGTTATTGTCTCAACCCACGGACCTCAGAATGCACTTGATTCTTACATATAGTACCTTTAAAAGGTAGAATGTGTAGTTTAACGTTAGTTTCAAAATGCTTGTCTCTTTAAAAGGTAGAATGTGTGGTTTAACCTTAGTTTCAAAGTGTTTCGTGTTAAAAGGTAGAACGTGTGGATTAAAGTGAGTTTCAAAGTGTTTTGTTTGGAAGGTGGGTGTGGTTTTAAGTTAGTTTCAAAGTGTTTGTGTGTTTAAAAGGTACAATGTGTGGTTTCTGAAAGTACAAGTTGGCGTTCATTCAAAATCATGGCATGTCACATGATTTTGAATGAACTCACGTGAAATCACGTGTCTTTTGTCAAGTTTGTAATCATTTATCTGCAGGATTGTTATCTTATCCCGTTTATGTGATGTCTAGGCGTGTGTGTCTGTACTTGTAGCCTAACCCAACAGACCTCTGTGACAGCAAGTTCTTTGAGTTTTTTGAAATAAAAAGCCGTTATTATGATAACGGCTATTATGAATGATGGTTATTATGAATGAATACAAAACGGTTAAAAATAGCTTGAGGGTGAGTTTGACAACTTTTTTTTCTTTCACACACGTCAAACATTGAACGTTCAACACAAAAACCCTCACAATCTGGATCGCTCCGGATGACAATCGAGTTCACCACACGCGAATCGGATACGCGACGAAAACACGCCGTGCCACGTCCCCTCGTGGCGCCCGTGACCTGGACGTGGCGCCGCAGCAGCTAGCCAAACACCGTCTGTGTAGCGTAGCGTGGTGCTAGGGCAGTGCGGAGTAATATATAACCAGCCCACTGTGAGCCACAGGGGGAAAGCCGATAAGATAGCAGTACAAACAGAGACAGCCGCGGTAGCCCGAGTGGAGCTGCACTTCTGTCGTTGCACAAGCCGAGTGTTCAAACAGCGCACGCGGCGTTTTACACGCCGGTCCGGTCGAAATTAAGGTTTGAAGGCCGCTTCGCAAATCATTGTAGATTATTCTTTTATGTATGCGTGTGTGTGGGTGTGCGTGCGTGTGGTACCGCAGTTGAGGTCTCGGGCTTGACGCCGGTGGTCAGCTGGCCCTGCAGCGAGCGCGGGTACGAGCAGCGCGTGTCCTTGACCGCCACGCCGCGCTCACGCACCCAGCGCAGCAGCCAGCGGCAGGCTGCAGTCGCACAGCAGGTAGGGCGTCTGGAAACTCCCTGCGGAGAGGGAGAGG